>JAWPHD010011111.1:0-86959 GCA_037043455.1 Cyrtodaria siliqua
AAGCCTTACTGGCACACATGGGTTTCTGCAGCGTGTCCTTTGGCAAGGAGTTATTCCTATTTAGTCCATGGAATGTGACGGAAACCCGTCCGTCCCAAGTATATTGTCTTTTCGCTGAGCACATATATTAAAGAACCATAGGATTCGAATCGACAGAAAGGATACTATGTACCCTTCCATGATTCCTATATATCCTTCCTATCTCTCTAGGGTGAAGCACCTCCGTGGCTGAGGGGTTAACATCGTAAACCTTCTCCCCTCTCACCGCAGCGGGTTCGAATCCCACTGGGAGCTCGACCTATAAGTCAAGAAATGTCGATTCTTACGGATGGAGGAGGTGTACAGTACTGGTTCAACCCAGGAAAAATGGGTGGTCTGCCTCAACCTCGACCGTCATATATAACCTTGAATGTGTTGAAAATGACGTTAAGCACAATACTTACAAACAAGCAAACAAACAAAACAAATATCTCTAGGGCAGCTTGCAATAACCTAAGGTAATGCATTGACCAGCCATAATATCTGATATATGTGACATTTTAGTGGAGATTCAGTTGGTTCATTGGACCGGAATTTCTAGATTTCGGAATAAATCATCAAAACAGTGACTATTGTTTGATACATATGTAATTTGAGCTTAACAAAATAATAAAATATTTGTTTTTCTTTATAAGGTTTTAAATTATTCCAATAAAACTCAGCTAAATGACCAAAATAGTGAAATTCCAGCTTGGCAAAGTAATAAAATATTTTAATTGTTTTTTACTTTTAAATAAATCCAATATTTTCATTCACTAAAAATTCAGCAGCTAATTGAAAAAATTCAAATTTTGTTTACCTTGCATTAGATTGATTAATTTTAAAAAAGAAATAATTGGACACTGCTGTTTGTGGCTGTTGACTCGTGCCCTGCCTGCCAAAAGCTCGTTTTTAATGACATTTAAACAAAATAAATAAATAAACATTGGATACTCCTACCTTGACACTTGAATACTCAGTGCATGGTAGGGGATACTGTAAGCATGGCATGTGTCAGTCACTAAAAAAAACAAACAGAGGAAAAATAGGCCGCTTTATCTAAGCTATATTTAATAATTTTCTGATGTGGCAGTAGTTATATATACAATATATTGTATTCTCTACCATGTTGTTGAAGGGACTGGAGGGATCTGGGTGCCATTTTGTTTAGCGACCAGTTATTTGCGATTTTAACACTTGGTTCAAATGACTCGGTATTATTACCAAGTTACTGATTTTTCTTTTAACCCTTAACCCGCTAAGCATGACTTTAATAGCCTTTGCATCCATTGTAAACCCAGATCAGTCATTTTCCCCAAAACACCCCTTTGTCACATAAATGGAATGGTCTTAAATCAAAGAAAGAACAGTCCATTATATATATGTAGGGGGTTAAGGGTTAACATTTATGCAATACGGAATTATCTCCCTTGACAATTTAACATTAACATGTCACTGTAGTTATTAATTAGTTATTAATTATTGCCATCAGTTGTATATATATCATAGTTAAATAAAAATATTCTTTGATCAACAAAAAATGATTTACAGAGTGTTAAAAAGCCCCATATACTTTGAGCGATTTATACAACAAAAACTGCCAGTATGAGTGTTTTCTAGACAAATTTTTGTTCATGAATTAAATATGGAACATGGTTAATGTCACTTTTTAATAATATTTAAGTCAAATCCTGACAGTGTCTACTTGTTGCATGAGCTGAATGCTCAACTTATAGTGCTGCCAAACTGTAATACCACGCTGTAGACACATGCCATGATACCCCACCCAGTCAAGTTTTTGTGACACGGGCCGACCAGTTCTAGACCTACTCTTTATATGCTGAGTACCTGGCAAGGGATCTACTAGTATAATTTTAATGGAAGTATTTTGTGTGGCCTGGCAAGGGGAGACCCTCTACCACTAAACCAGGCAAGGGATCTACTAGTATAATTTTAATGGAAGTATTTTGTGTGGCCTGGCAAGGGGAGACCCTCTACCACTAAACCAGTCACAGTGTCAAATAGAAGTCACAGACTGTTTTCCTTTTAGTTTTATGGTCATTAATATAAGATCCAATTTCTAATCGTTCAAAATCAGCATCAGTGCAGATGAATTCTGGCAGTCGAACAGAAGCTAAAATGCATGATAAACTTGGATTTTATTGTATTCCTATCTCCTTGCACCATTTATTGCAAATTGTGCAGATGCGTTGTAATAACATAAGCTGCCTCACACAGAGAATTTTGTTCTGTACAAATACCTTACCATAAAGATAATTCCGAGGTCACTGATAGTAGTTTTTGTTATGAAATCTTCATAAACGCACAATATCTATTTTGTGATAAGTGTAAAAAACTTTCATCAAAGACTTAGTGGCTGGCGTAGCACAGTCGGTAGCACAGCAGATTTGTAACCGGAGGCCCCGGGTTCAATCCTCCATAGTGCCACTGAGTTTCGTCAGTGTGTTCTTGGGCAAGACACTTTCCCTTAGCCTCGTTCGTCGGATGGGGATGTAAACCGGGCGGTCCCGCGTATCGGTCTATCCTCCGAGCACATTAAAGAACCATAGGAATCTATTCGATAATAAGAGTAGGGCTATCCTTCCCCTCTCTCTCTGGGGCGGCTCTAAATAACCTCCACTGTGATGATGAGCCGTTAAACAACATTGAATCTAATGCATCAAAGATTTATAATAAACGTAAGCAATAAAACATAACAACAAACATATTGCGGTTTTGAGGTACATTTCAATTCGAAATATAACCAATTTTCCGCCCAATTTGCCACTCTTCAAATGAGTTCTGTCATATGCGTAATTTTTGTGTGTACACGTGTAATGACCCCTGGAGCCCCGAGGCGGGACCTGAGCATGAAATTGTTTTTTAATGTTGCCGCAAATAATGGCGAATATAAATGCCTGCACCAAGATTATGATTATTGACAAAAAGTGTAAAGAAGTGTTATTATTTAAATTGTCAAATTTTATATTTACGAGGTCATAAAAACAAGATAGCATTTTGGATCGAATGCTCTAGTGACGCTCGGAGCGATACTGAATTACTTCACCCGGAATAGAAGATGTAGATAGACAAATAAGCCTTTCCTATTGATGCTTTTTAAATATTTTAACCTGATGGACCTGTGTATGATTAGAAAATATTTAAAAGACAGTTACAGTGATTGAATTTATGACCACTATAAAACCATAAAAAGCAATAATAAAAAAGAAAAAGAAAAAAAACAGTTTTACTATAGATCTAGGTGTAATTTAGGACTGTGGTCTAGAATTAGAGCATCAGAATATTAGGCTGTCAAACTTTGAAAAATGACTTCAGTAGTTATGTTTTATCATTCTATGGATATCCCATGATCATTGAGGTATTTTGATTTAAGATCCTCCTTCATCATCATCATCTCATCATCATCATCATCATCATCATCATCAAAATAATCATCTTCATCTTCATCTTCATCATCATCATCATCATCATCATCATCATCATCATCATCATCATCATCAAGCGGGACATGCTAACTAGTCAGAGACAATTTAAGCAGATGTTTACACTGTTAATTCATAATTAATCCGCATGTCAGTATACAGGAAACCAGAAAATGGGATCAGAGCTTTTTAACCCATTTACAGGAATTTCAGATCAGTTTCAAATCACGGTCTAAAGATCAATACTGACTGACTCCTTTAAATGTTAACCGTTTAGCAAAATTTTGCTCCAAGTTCAAAATGAATCTTTTTCATCTGTCGAGACTAGCATGACGTTAAGATAGCAGGAAACACTCGTTGAACTTGTAAAGAACCCCAGGATGTGTGTCTTTAACATTATATTGTCAGTACACACCAGCGTGAAGTCATTAGTACATCTAAACAAAACTGTGAAGTCCTACAAATTTGTGTTTTTCTAATTTTCATCACATCAACATAACGCACGGCTTGAAGATAGAAGTTTTGGCGGCTTGAAGATAGAAATTTTGGCGCAGGTTTCCTGGGTTGTTGTTTTGCCTCCATAATTCATTGAAAGGAAAAAGTTGAATGTGCTCTGTTTGCATCTGAATCTGTTTGTGGTTTTAATGTTTTAACCTGTAAATTAGCCCGCTATGAATGCATAATGGACTGTCCTTTCTTTAAATTTAGACCGATCCATTTACATTACAATGAGGTGTTTTGGAAAAATGACTGATGAGCAGCTGGACATTGTAAACCCTGATCAGCCTGCCAGTTCAGCCTGCGAGTAACACGCAGGCTGATCTGGGTTTACAATGGACACAAAGGCTATTGTAGTCACCCTTAGCAGGCTAAGGGTTAATGCTATTGAAATGCATATCCACCCAAAATTATCACAACTTAAAGGTATAGAAGACAATCGTGTGAAGTATTTATAAAGCATTCAGAAGATGCTCTTATATTGACCAAGCTTCTCTCGATGCAATCAAAATAAAGCATAAACGTTTTCAAAAATATATACATTGCAAGATGGATGAAAACTTCAAGAGATATAATAAAGTAAGAAATTTCGTAACAAATTGTCTAAGGAAATCTCTGAACAACTACGAAAAACAAATAGCAGAGAAAATCAAAACAGATAGTAAACTGTTCTGGAAATACGTACGCAGTAAATCAAAAGACAAAAAAAAACAATAGGTGACCTGGAGAAAATAAACAGTGATTTGACATGTAATGACCTAGAGAAGGCTGAAACACACAATGATTACTTCGCAAGTGTCGTTACCAACGAGGACAATCAAGAAATCCCAGAGTTTGAAAACAGGCAACCCATACAAAAGTTGACGGAAATATCAATCAGTAATGCCCCTGTCACACTATAGCGCGTTTCCACTGCGTTGGCACGGCGTTGTTTAATTTTCCAGAACGCCGTGAGATCGCAAGAAAAATCTGATATTTTTCGTGAAGATGGAGATGTCACGGCGTCCTCACAGCGACCAAGGCGTTGCTACGGAGCTCCCATGGCGTTCTATCGCGTTCCTACGGAGTTCTTGTTGGCGATTGTCTGCGCTTTCACGGCGCTTCCACTGCGTGCACTGCGCTTTCACGGCGCTCACACTTCGCTGACGGCGTGTTGAAGACGTTCGTTTGCACTACCTATAATTCATTTATACTATTTTGTTCGTTTTTGTCATGCAAACGCCGATGGACGCGGTAGAAGCGCCTTGGGAGCGCAATGATCGCCTTGACAGCTCCGTACAGTCATTGTAAGAGCGCAGTAAAATAAAAAACACTCCGTATAAGCGCCGTAGACGCGCCGTATAAGCGCGGTAGAGACGCAGTGACATCTCAGAGAACGCCGTACAATCTCCGTGCAAGCGCCACCGACAACCACAGTGTTCGCACTGCGACCTCTGTGCGCGCCCGCGGATCTCCTGTGGCGTTGTAGGAGACCTTACTGCGCTGCTATGGCGACCTTACGGCGACCCCACTGCGCTCTTATCAGAACGCCGAGCGACGGCGTTTGTTTTGTGCATGCTCAAAGTGCGCGCTGTCGCTTGCCGTTCTATGCAATCCCAATGCGTCTACTGGCGATGCCACTGCGTTGCTGCGGCGATGCTTGCGATCGTACTGCGCGCACCTCGGCGTTCTGCATTTTTCTTGGATGCCGTGGGATCGCCGTGAGAACGCGGCCCTAGTGTGACAGGGGTTTAAAGAAGCAATAGCTAAAGCCATTAAAAATCTTAATTCCCACAAAATCAGCTGGGCCAGATAACATCCACCCAAGAGTAATAAAAGAGACTGCCGCAAATATGATAAAAACTCTTCAACAAATCAATGCGCGAAAGTAAATTACCAAAATAATGGAAATACGCCAATGTCACAGCATTATTTAAAAGTGGGAAAAAGAGACTTGTAACTATCGACCAATTAGTTTGACATCGGTACGCAGTAAGATGCTTCAGGTAATAGTAAGATCAGATATGGTTAATCACATGGAAGAAAACAATTTCTTTACCATTGAATGTCAACATGGTTTTAGGAAAGGATGTTCATGCACTACTCAGCTATTAGAAGTATTAAAGGACTGGTCCGAAGCCATAAATAATGAAGAGAAAATACCAGTAGATGTAATTTACTGAGATTTCAGTAGAGCTTTTGACAAAGTTCCACACAAAAAAATTAAAGGGCCAGGGCTTTGGCGGAAAATTTCTGGATTGGATAATAGATTTTTTAACTTATATGAAACAGAGAGTTGTAGTGAATGGAAACAAATCTGGCTGGAAAAATGTCACAAGTGGCGTTCCTCAAGGAGCATCCTTGGTCCAATTCTTTTTCTAATATACATTAATGATATGACAGATGTGGTTTCAAACACTATAAAGCTCCTTGCCGATGATTCAAAATTATACGCAAGTAGCAAAAACAACGAATCCGTGGTAAGTCTGCAGCAGGACATAAATAATGTGTGTGAATTAATGGTCCGGAAAATGGAAAATGGAACTTAATATTAAAAAGTGTAAACACATGCATATAGGTAACCATTTTCTTGATAATGAATTTACTATGCGATACAGAGTCGATAATTGAAAAAGCTGCCAAAGAAAAAGATCTGGGCATTGTCATAGACAATAAACTTAAATTCAGTGAACAAGTTAGCAAAGCAGTCGCAAAGGCTAATAGGAACTTAGGTCTTGTCTTTCGTACCTTCACTTACATAGACAAGGAGGTGTTTCTTCTCCTGTTCAAGTCCTTGATTCGTCCTCACCTGGAGTATGCAACTGCTATTTGGTCCCCAATGTTGATAAAGGATAAAATTGCAATTGAGAATGTACAAAGAAGCAATAAATTATTGCTGAGGATAAGTCATCTAAGTTATGAAAATAGGTTATTAGATTTAGGACTACTTACCTTGGAATATCACAGAGATAGGGCAGATATGGTACAAGTTTATGAAATCCTGCACAAGCTATAGAAACAAAGGGCAAGGCTAAATGTCAGTAAGAACACCTTTGGAAACAGAGTTGTGGATGCCTGGAATAAACTTCCCAATGAGGTAGTTGAGGCGCCTTCACTCTACGCGTTTAAAAGTCGTTTAAATAAACATTGGTCACGACACCCCACTAAATTTTCTCCAAAGAAGCAAATCGCTTACAGCGGTATCGAATACAGTAAGAATTAAAATTAGCACCTTTATTAATATGTATTAATTTAGTATCATATGTATTAATTTAGTATCATATGTATTAATTTAGTATCATTTTGACTTTGCATATAATACATTTTTGAGTATTCATGTTTCTCTTAGTTTTTTGTTATTCTTCCAAATTTTTAACAATATTATCGATGCAATATAATCAACAACATGACATATGCAAAAGCGAGTCATTTACAGCTAATCAAATCATACAAAATATGCATATATACAATTATATAGAAAAACTAACCGTTTAATATTAAAGCAAGAATAATTTCAGCAAACAAAACATATTTGTATTTTTTGGAATGATAACACCAGATATCGAGTAACTTGGCAAGTATGACTTTTTCTAAAATTCATCATTATTCTCATAATATGCATTCCTGCAGATTTTATAATTATACTGTCTGAAACTTGAGCAATTTTATGATGTTTTGAACACTTATCACGCCTTAACATTTCTCCATTTAACTTTAAAGCTGCATGTAAAAATTTAAATATGAGGGAATAAAAGTTGAAATTCGTATTTATTTTTGCGTTGTTATTTTTTCCACATGTTTTTCTTAATTAATGATGTATTATTCTCAACAACAGT
The DNA here is from genome assembly GCA_037043455.1 of Cyrtodaria siliqua. Classification (NCBI taxonomy): domain Eukaryota; kingdom Metazoa; phylum Mollusca; class Bivalvia; order Adapedonta; family Hiatellidae; genus Cyrtodaria; species Cyrtodaria siliqua. The sequence goes on from JAWPHD010011111.1 coordinate 7,775, forward strand.
TAGAAATATGCCAATTCAGAATGATACGTGTTCAAATTGTTTGTCCAATAGGGACGTAATCCATGTACGGGGAAATAGAGATAACGTTGCAGTTGCTGCGCTTAGAATGACCATATGAGTATTATTTATAATATTATTACCTCCAGAATATGTTATCCTATACGGATTGCGGGAGGTGCACAGTACAGTACTGGTTTTACCCAGGAAGAGTGGGTGGTCTGCCTCCACCACAAAATATCGACCGTCATATATAACCTTACATGTGTTGAAAATGATGTAAAATACCGTACAAACAAACAAATGTTATCATACTATCTGGCATGTTATAATGATAATTGGTATGACCATTGTTATGATTATTGTAGCAAACCTGTGTCTGGGGCGGCTGTAAATAACCTATACTGTGTCGATGAACCGTTCAAAACATTAAACAAAAATTAAGATTAGCCGGCAAAGGTGTCTTGAGTATTGCACCAATAATATAATCAAACCTGTCGCAGAATAACGAAAGAAAAATTAAATCTTCAAATTTTATTTCTTTTTTATTTTTATTTTATGCAAGCTGTTTTAAAGACAGAACGATACTGAAATAATAATTGAAGTTGGTAATTTTTTACTTGATAAATATTTCAAGATTGATATATGTCCCTTTAAATCTTAATAGTTGTTGCAACCACGATTGGTAGTCCAGACTCAATTGTACCTATACCTTTTGAATAAACTATTGGTGAAAAGGCGGAAAGACTATAAACCATAGAGCTAGGCACACACAAACAACCACCATTGGTGGGTGGCATTATAATAGGTACCCTATAATGAAACTAAATAGAATATAAAACTTCATCTGCGTCTTCACATTTGTGTTCTTACTAGTTCAAGCCAGATCTTATAATATGGCGGTGCAATCTATGTATGAATTTTAAATTTGAGGCCATCTTTGACATTCCATTTTGACATTGATACAAAAAAAGTCAAAAACATAGTCATTAAAATCTTAAATCACTGTACAGTTACCCTTTGTATTATATAACATGTCACTATAAATCAAAACTTCTTTCAAGGCAATTCATAAATGATTTAATGGTGTTTATTTCAAGGCGATTTTATTTGCATAATATCGCCAGAGATTAGTGATAAAATGGTCTACTTATTCCTATTGTCGGAAACAAATTATAATTGTTTAGAGTATAACCCAAAGCTAATGACGGATCTAAGATGTAAACGATTTTATTGTGAAAATCGGAAAATAACAAAAAAAAATAACATTTTAGTAGAATAAGGTGAGGCCACCACGATGTGGGAATACCAAAAATACTTAAGTTGAAGTTAGTCTTCGCTTTATTTGTCACAAATTTACAAATGGCGTGTACTGTGTAATAAAATTTCTAAAATAAACGGCCATAATCTGATATGCATACCTGTCAACTTTTTATGTTTTTTAATGGAAAATGTCGCTATCAAAATATCAAGAAGTGACACGTGTTTTGATAGAGTTTCAAGATCCTTAAAGGTGATTAAGCGAAGAAAGCCATAACTTGATAAAAATAAAAGTTAGTTAGTCATTGTTCATGTTTAAATGGCATAACGCAAAGCACTGATTATGATTCAAAGCTTGCGTGATTGTCGTAAATAAAGTCATACTGCTGATGTCCCCTCAAGCTATACCAGTAAAAACACTTTTATTTTCTAGCTGGAAAGAAAATAAATAATGAGTCTCATTGTCAATCTGAAATATATCTGAATTATAAAGAATTAAGGATTTTATTGTGTGAATTCTGGCATTCACATTTGCGAAGATCTTCAGGGACTGCAGCACGCAGTTTTCATTTTAATTGATTTCTGCACTGTCTGTTTATTGTGATATTTATACAATGTGTTTTTTTGTAATTATGCACATTCAAATAATCCATCAAAACTTGCATGTTTTAATGCAGGAAATGGCACTCTTTGTTTACTTACGAAACAGACCCTACAGAAATAATTGTTAGTGCATTTCAGATTAAAATAATGTTTACTTAGGAAAGTTTTCTTAATTGGTATAAATAAAACTGATTAAAATTGAGAAAGTTAAAATAAAACATGTGGGCTGCTCCTATTTCATTTTTTGCTTAATTGAAAACAGTCAAGGCAGAATAATTGTTTGTATGCATTTCAAATGAGAAATTTCAATTTGGAAATTGATTGTTCTTATAAATTGGTGAAACAATTAAAAAAGGATTAGTCCTCTGAATGTTTTATACAGGAAGTAATGACAAAGGTTTTTATTTAAAAAGAATATTGAAAATAAAGTTCTGTTCTTCATTGGATTTTTTTTTTCTGGATATATATTTTTTTTAATCCGCTACATGTATATATAATGGACTGTTCTTTCTTTGAATTAAGACCATTCCATTTATGTGACAAATGGATGTTTTGGGGAAAATTACTGATCAGCAGCCGGACATTGTAAACCCTGATCAGCCTGCAAGTTACTCGCCTGATGTGGGTTTACAATGGACCCTAACGCTATTATAGTCGTGCTTAACGGGTTAAGGGTTAACATATAAAAAAAAGCATGTCATCCTAAATAAAGATTGCGCTGGATATGTTTTGATAAGTAGCTATCAGCCAACAACAGCCAAATTTTACAACATGATCATGTACACTTCTCTAAACCTACTGATGATGAGGTATATATTTAACTTACATATTTTGAGAATCCAAACTCTATAGACACAATATAAATGGCTTTAACCAGCCAGACAAAACCTCAAAACTGGAATGTCGAATTAGGAGTTACCAACTTATAATTCATTTCAGGTTCAATTGTGGATATTTTAAGAACCCTTGAATAAACCTTTACTTTTATTCGGTACAAATACATTATTATATGACCTGAAAACCTGAACAGAGTTTTGATAAATGGTTTCGTACTGTAATTTTGCTATTATTTGGCAGTTTAGTTCCTTTTATAACCATGGAGGCATGTCTGATGGTAGTTTTCATCTCATGATCCCACTAAGGTTGCTCTTCCAGTATGGCATTACGTGTGTTAACCTTCGTAAAACTCCATTTAAAGGAAAACATGGAATTTGTCATCACAAATGAGTTAATGTAGCAGCCGCATAAATGACGTTAAAATGTTTTTCCATTATCTTGATGTATACCTTTAAAGGGACACGTGGCAATCTTAAAGAAGTTATCAAGCATCAAAATTATCACATCCATGTATTAATCGATTATATCATTTTGACTTTAAAACTGCTTGCATACAATCAAATACACTTTGGAGTTTTTATGTTTTCTTCGTTATTCCACCTTAACTTTTAAATACAGTGCAAGATATCAACAATTACCGGTAATAATATCCAAAAACAATTTGATTTGACGCAGCAAGTTTGATAAAAAAATCAAGATTTCCTTTTGTCCCTTTAAGTTTGCATTGTGAGTTTATGGCACTCCATATTTTTTCATATGAAACAATCGCAAATGTAAGACCAGACAAACGCAAATGTAAGACCAGACAAATGCAAATGTAAGACCAGACAAACGCACAAACGCAAATGTAAGACCAGGCAAATGCAAATGTAAGACCATACAAACGCAAATGTAAGACCAGACAAACGCGAATGTAAGACCGTGGACTGGCTTAGTGGTAGGGCATCTGACTCAAATGGAGGAGGTTGTGGTCGCGGCCAATCATACCAAGGACTTCATAAAAATGGTTCCAGTAGTTCCCTTGCTTGACATTCAGCATATAAAGGGTAGTACTAGGACAGGTCGGCCCGGTGTTGGTATAATGTGGTATAATGTGACTGGATGGGTGGCATGTCATATGTTTATGAGGGTGGCATGACATGTGTCTACGGGGGTGGCATGCCATGTATCTATGGGGGTGGCATGTCATGTATCTATGGGGGTGACATGTCATGTGTTTATGGGGGTGACATGTCATGTGTTTATGGGGGTGGCATGTCATGTGTCTATGGGGGTGACATGTCATGTGTCTATGGGGGCGGCATGTCATGTGTCTATGGGGGTGGCATGTCATGTGTATATGGGGGTGACATGTCATGTGTCTATGGGGGTGGCATGTCATGTGTCTATGGGGTGGCATGTCATGTGTCTATGGGGTGACATGTCATGTGTCTATGGGGTGGCATGTCATGTGTCTATGGGGGTGGCATGTCATGTGTCTATGGGGGATGCTTTAACAACTTCTACTTTTGCTACTGGGAATGACCCAGATTACAGGAAATCACATCTAAATTTCCAAAATGTTCTGGGGGTCATGCCTCCAAACCCGCCTAGCGGCCTCCAGGGATACGTGCGGTCGACGAACAACCACTGGTTGTTCAGCTTCGCATCCAAATGTTTCATGAAAATAGTGAATGTCTCATTAAAATCAAGCAAATGAGACATTTTGTCTCATTGAAATTCACTCCTAGGGTGATCCCTGAGTTTGTTGTATTCTTCAACAGTTGTTACATTATACACATGTATTAACTTTTTATATAAATATTTAATCCGTAATATTAAAGATAAGTAATTATTACTTTTCTATTTTGTTGTCCTTTTGAGGAGTTTATGTTTGAGTTACACACTAAAATAAGAAGTACCGGTAGCTAGCAATATTCCATCACAAATACAAACAGCACCTTGTATATTATAGATGAACACTGCATAACGGCATCCGATGTTTATACACATGTGGTAACATAAAAAACATGGTAAATGTTATGGTAAAATAACTTATTATGCCCGCACCAATTTACTGTTTTTGCCTTGTTCATTCATTCATCCGTCGTGTGTGTACATATTCTCAAAATGTTCTACAAATTATACTTTCACATTATTTTTTTTTTTTGATTGCTAATGTCGTACAAAAGCATTCCGTCATATTTCTGATCACCTGCGGCCACAAGTTCAAGGTCACAAACTTTTGCGTTTAGGTCTGCGTTCAGTAAAATGTTCAAAAGTTATGTTTTTGCTCCTGTTCTCAAAATGCTTTCTTGAACTACTTTCATATTTTATTTGTTGGTTACTAAGGTTATACAAAAACATTGCGTCATATTTCTGATCACCTGGGACCACAAGTTTTGCATTTAGTGTCGGGTGGGGGTGGGGCCAGTCAGATATCCAACATTGTTATTTAAAGTCGGTGTGTCTTAATGCTTCACAAAACTTGTAATAGACTATGAAACTGTACAATTTGTTATTATCGAGTATGTATTAAAGGTTAAGTTGGCAGTTCATTGTTAAGTGTTTAAACCACATAAAAACCAGTAAGCTGTGAAATTCTTACAAGTGTTTGACATTAGTGTCATATCTGATGTTTTTGCAGGTAGCGACATTGCTTTTATTGATGTACTATTACATGTTCGCTTTTTCTATTTCACAGTGTTACTCGAGCTGGGGACATTTTCTGGGCGACCATGTTGTAACCTGACGAAAACAAAAGCCTGCAGAGAAGCATGCATAAAGGTAATTACACGTTGTGTTACAATTCAATGCCCCCGCAGGCGCGCACATTCTGGGGATGTATAATGTTAACACTGTACATATGTGTCATATATACTGGATTGAATGAATGTCCCACTGCAACACAATATTGATTATATAGGACCCCTGACGATTATGAACATTCTGGATCCAAGTCGTAGGATGGCATTTGAACAGATCCCAAATGTCTCTCCTTAAATGCACACGTCAGCACATGCCTGGAAGTCTGAAAGTCTAGAAAGATGCCCTCTTCTCATCCTTAGTTAAATCTGTGTTCTAATAATGGAAATAAAATAGTGTATGTCTCTTATTGCCACACCCACTTCCACCTCTAATTACCCACACCAGTTAAAGTAAAACTTTTAAGGATGTAGTGCACTTGAAAAATTACCGTTTTCATTACAAAATCTTATAAAAACACAGTGTCCCTGGGGTGGTCAATAGGAAGATTTACAGTATTGGGGTGGGTACATTTTGTTTCGACATGGTGATGAAGATTTACAGTATTGGGGTGGGGGGTACATTTTGTATGACATGGTGATGAAGAAGATGAAACGGACTGCAGTTTATGAACAAAGAAATTAAGAAACTGGATAAAAAAAATATAAAAATTAAATAAATTAAAGTGCTATTTCAGTAAGAAAGGGTGGAGGAGATGAAGGCCAAAGCCTTCAAAAAAATACCTTTTTTGTCTGAGTCCCTGAGTGAGGCATACCAAAGTTGTTTTTTAATTATGAAACTTCCTCCAGAATGGCAGCTAATTATTCAATTTCTATGCTATTTCACATATTATTCCTGCAGCAGAACAATTGCCTTTTGGGCCTGATAATGAATTGGCATGCATTGACAGATCAGCCTAATCACACTTTCCACTGACACGTATTTCCTGCTGATGCAGACACGCAGACCAGCACTACAATTTGCATTAAATGCTTGTATTGCTTTTATTGCACAATTTGCATTAATCTATTTAATTTAGAATATCTCTGTAATTTTCAGAAGATTACATTTCCTTAGTATATATAGTGAGAGAACTTTTAGATAAGCTGTGATGATGATGATGATGATGATGATGATGATGATGATGATGCATTAGGATTCAACTTATGATATGCATTATGTGCATTAAGGTGTAGGGCCCCAGGGATGCAGGGGTCTGGTTTTTCTTCTGCCCGAATTCATGGTCCCTTCAAAACTGGTTTCCAGAGTAGAACTTTATAAAATTAAGTTCTGCATGGTGCATCGTTTGTAAGGAAATAAACTTATCATAAATTTAGTTGCTCCTATTTAAGCGGCTGACATATGTATGGAAGCACATCCATGGCTGAGAGGGTAAAGCCGCTGTGTTTGAAACCTTCTCGCCTCTCAGCGCTGTGGGTTTGAATCCCACTGGGAGCTAAACTTGTTAATGTGAGAAAGTGTCAATTCAAATGGATGGAACAGAGGAATAAGTGGATTGTCTCCACTGCTAAATATCGTCCATCATACATGGCCTAAAATGTGCTAAACATGATGTTAGACACCAAACAAAGAAACAACACTGTGAGGTCTGATGATACCTATGATTATTTTTGCTTGTTTTATGTTTCTGAGCTTGCCTATACCACTTACAATAGAACCTTTCTGAGCTTTCCTATGCCACTTACAATAGAACCTTTCTGAGCTTGCCTATGCCACTTACTATAGTACCTTTCATGTACTGAAAGTCTTATATATTTTTTATATAATGCACAAAAAAAATCATAAAATAAAATATCTCATTTTCTGTGTTAACCAAAAAACAGAATTCTCCACTTCAGAAATTAAATTCATCCATAGCTACCGTTTACGTTTTGCAAGTGCTCTTACATGATGAGAAATGCATTGTGGGAAGATAGAGTGAAATACACATTTGCTCTGGCAGAGTCTATTTATCAATATTTATCTGAATGACTGTTGGAAGGAACTTGGTTTCTGGAATGTTTTCGAGGCAAAAAACGTTAAAAGAATATCACGGGTCCCAGATAATGGCGAAAACAGATGTGGTTGCCGCGATTACTGATTTGGTAAAATTCTAAAAAAAACAATTATGATATGCCGCATGTCGGATCGACATCAGCAGAATTATGCTGAAGGCATTAAATGTCTGTTGTTATGAATATCAGTCGCGATTGTTATGAAATCCAGTAGCATGCTTTTACTAGAGTTTCAGGCGAGTAAGTGAAGTGCATGCCAGTGCTAGATATGCAGTTGCTGAATCTGTTCAAAATGCCACACACTGTTGTAGGAGAGGTCAACGGTAAACTCTGGCATCCTGTTCTTTATTCATATATAGCTACGAGAGTTTAGCGTTTACCGTCATATAGTAGACTGAAATAAAAGTCGGATCATTTTAATTAAGTTTACGTCATTTTGATTGGTTAACCATGGAACAAGTTAGGGTTGGCTGACAGACAAGAAATGCTTTTAAGGGGGTTTTAAAGAGTTTTCTTGGATTTTTTTTTCACTAAGTCTGATTTTGCTGTTCAAATATTTCCCAGAGGTCTTGTGATAATTTCTGATTATAAATAAAACAAAATAATGAAGTTGTTCGGAAAGATTATAATTTTTTTTACTTGAATTAGATGTGATACAAAGATGGGTTTATCAAAAACATTAAGATCATCATTTTTGTTTTTGGCTTCAATGACTACAAAATATTGCCCTTTATTGCATTAATTAGGTGCGAAATGTGCAGGAAAATTATTTGAGCTTTCTTCGTCTCTTTTGCTAATGTGTAGGGAGGTGTGAGTAGCCTTCCCTCTACTAAAATCTTGCTTGCCTGTTACCATGCATGTGTTCTGTCTGCTTAGTAGCACATTCTGTCATGAAATTATCTGCCTGCATTTGACAGGTGTTAGCATCTTGAATTAAGTGCTCTGTAAAACTTATGATGGGGGTCATATATATCATGCACATGTGTTAATATGTCTAGGGTCTTATCGTTTTGACATTTCCTGGACATGCCTACTGCATGCCTTTGTTAACTTAAAAATTGACTATTCTAAGAATAAGAGAGCTTATGTAATCTGTGTTTACAAGTTTATATCTTTTAAGGGCTGCTTAAGTAATTTTGGTTCCTGAAATTCCTGGGCTCCCATGGAACCCAGAATTTGTTTCACATCAGATTTTGTGTGTTAGCTGTGTTAACAGGTCTATATCTCTTACATTTCTAGCTCAACTAAATTTGGGAATTGGTTTCCTTATAGTATGTTGTAAAGGGTTGCGTAGCTAATAATTATTGTCTTCTGCAAATTCTGGGCTCCAATGGAATCCAAATTGTGATGGCCCATAAAATGTGCAATAAAGGCAGATCTAGGTTTGCATGTAAGCTGTTATATATATCTATAATTTTGGTTTGGGATTTCTTATAGCATTATGCATCTTGTTCATACTTCACCCATATTGGGGCATGGACACCCTTTTCACCTCACCCCCCCCCCCCCACACCCCCCACCCACCCACCCACCCACCCCAAACCTCCTGCCCCCACGGCCTTTTTTTTTTCTTTTCTGTGTTGTTTTAATCAATTCTTACATTATAGCTATTTCCCACTCCCCCCCACACACACCCAACCCCTCCCCCTACCCCACCAAACACACTAGGAACTTTTTAATTTTTTTTAACATATTCCAGTGTTGTTTTGGTCAATTCTTACACATATATGTTACCCACACACCCCATCCCCTAACCATCCCCCACCCCATCATCACCACCACTTAAATGTGTTTTTTTGTTGTTGTTTTTTATATATCTCTGATCAGTTGATCAATATGTTTCGCCCCCATCCCACAACCATCCCACCACCCCATCATCGCCACCATCCGAATGTTTTTTTGTTTGTTTGTTTTTGCATATATCTGTGTTGATTTGTTTTATCAGTTTTTCAGTATGTTTCTCTATACATACATCCTTGTTCTAATTCCGTGATCTTCCAGTTATGTTTTTTATTTCTTGTTTCTCTTCAGAAAACGATTGTAATAAACTTGTGACAGTTATTGTTATCCCACTTTACCCCATTTTACTATAGAATAAGTACTGTAGAAGCATGAGCTTCGAAAAATGCAGATTGTATCAAATCCTGGATAAAACTGCATGATCTAGTTATATCATTACCACAATAAATGGTGCAGTATAAAGCCTTTAAGTCTAACATAATAAATGATGCAGTATAAAGCCTTTAAGCCTAATTGAATTTGGAATTAACAGATTGACAATAATATCTGCGATGAATATATTGTGAATTGTTGCGATGAATATATTGTGAATTGTGTTTACCATTGGGATGCATTTACCCTGTGAAAGATGCTCTGCATGCATCTTGTATAATTCTAGGGGGAGCTAAAAACGTTTATGGACAGCTTGCAAAAATAAAAGAAGCTAGAGCCAAATTTTTATGTTGAAGGCAATAATTGTTGCAAATGCGTCCTCATTATTGTTGAGCCCGCTTGCGGACAGCTCGACATAGTTGTCACAATCGGTTATCGACATCTCGACATAGATATCACAATGGCGTACATGCGTCCGTCCGATTTTGTCCAGGCTATAACATTGTGATGCATAGAGAGATTTTGAAATAACTTGGCAGAAATGATCACCATATGAGGACGCGCAACACCCAGCACCCAGGCCTCCAGCTCAAAGGTCAAGGTCATGCTTAGACGTCTTGCAGTTCATGCAGTCTGATCTTGCCCGGGCTGTATCTTTGTCATGCATTAAGGGATTTTGAAATAACTTGGCACAAATGATCACCACAAGAGGACGATATGTCGTGTAAAACACCTGGACCTCCAGCTCAAAGGTCAAGGTCACATTTATAGGTCATGCAGTTCATGTAGTCCGATCTTGGCACAAATGATTACCATAAGAGGACAATGTGTCGCGCTCAATACCCAGGCCTCCAGCTCAAAGGTCAAGGTCACATGTAAAGGTCATGCAGTTCATGCAGTCTGATCTTGTCCGGGCTTTAACCTTTCATCGAGGGATTTTGATATTACTTGGCAGAAATGATCAAAATAAAAAGATGATGTGTTTTGCGCAAACCCAGGCTTCTATCTTAAAGGTCAAGGTCACACTTGGAGGTTATGCAGTTCATGCAGTCCGATGTTGTCCAGGCTGTAACTTTGTCATGCATAAAGGGATTGTGAAATAACATGGCACAAATGATCACCACAAGAAGACGATGTGTCGCATACAACACCCGGGCGTTCAGCTCAAAGGTCACACTTAGAGGTCATGTAGTCCGATCTTGTCCGAGCTATAACTTTATCATGCATAGAGGAATTTTGAAATTACTTGGCACAAAGATTTGAGATATTAATACAATATTTTGTACTTAGTCATTTGGGCAAGTCATTTGGGCATCAAGCTTTTGATTTTTTAGAATGGGAGTGTTGGTAATCCTGAAAATAAACACTGGTCTAACCCAAGTGAATGAAACTTTACTAAATATAAGTTAATAAGAACCCATTTGGAGTATTCATGTCGGATTAGGAGATCGCACCCGAGGAGTCAGTATTTCTGACCACCGGCAGAACTGCTGACCCATTTTGTTATACTTTATCCCAAGCTACTGAATAAGATATTACATATTTATCGTTCTTTCAAAAATTTATATCTTTTAATTTTCATTAATTTTAAAGCGAAAAATAAACAAAAATCAAATATCTCACAAAGGGGAACCCGCTCTTGCATACCAGAAAAGGATATCTGCATTTAATACATTTGTTTGAAATTTTCATCTTACACATCAACATTGACCTTGAAAAAGTAAAAACGTCAACAGTAGTATGAGGTTAATTTCTTACAAAATGGGGATTGTTGGCAACATCAAGTGCACAAAATGTCAATGGTAGGCAAGAAAGAGAATCAGTTTGAATATCCGGAATGGATTCTTCGATATAACCGCTTCAAATCGAACCTTGGCAGAGCTTCAGTTCGGTAAAAGTTTTACCCCGTGCTGCACGGAATTCCCAATTTTCACCAGATGATTTTCACTGGATACATGATAGAATCTCGCATGTCTGGAAATGGGAGATATATTTATTCCTCATGCCTGCCTGGAAATTGTAAGATATGTATCGCTACATATGCCCTTTAAATTATAACACATAAATTATATATGGGTACCCAGCTACCAGCAGTTTTATCTTAAAACAATGTGTTTATAGATACATAAGTGGAAAAAACACACTATCTACCCACTGGAATGCACTTTGGAATTATGCTGGCAGAATTCTTGAGACATTTAAGTGTAACACATATTTTTGTAATCTGGTAAAATGTGTTGTCAGATATATAGCCAAGCATCAAGAAGATTCTATGTCCCTATTGAAACAGGAACTGGAAGTACAATACATTATACACTGCAACAGGAAGTACAGTACGAGATACACTGCAACAGGAGGTACAATGCACAATACACTGCAACAGGAAGTACAATACATGATACACTGCAACAGGAAGTACAATACATTATACACTGCAACAGGAAGTACAGTACAAGATACACTGCAACAGGAAGTACAGTACAAGATACACTGCAACAGGAAGTACAATACATTATACACTGCAACAGGAAGTACAGTACAATATACACTGCAACAGGAAGTACAATACATTATACACTGCAACATGAAGTACAATACATGATACACTGCAACATGAAGTACAATACACAATACACTGCAACAGGAAGTACAATACATTATACACTGCAACATGAAGTACAATACATGATACACTGCAACATGAAGTACAATACATTATACACTGCAACAGGAAGTACAGTACAAGATACACTGCAACAGAAAGTACAGTACAAGATACACTGCAACATGAAGTAAAATACACAATACACTGCAACAGGAAGTACAGTACAAGATACACTGCAACAGGAGTACAATATATGATACACTGCAACATGAAGTACAATACATGATACACTGCAACATGAAGTACAATACACAATACACTGCAACAGGAAGTACAGTACAAGATACACTGCAACAGGAAGTACAGTACAAGATACACTGCAACAGAAAGTACAGTACAAGATACACTGCAACAGGAGTACAATATATGATACACTGCAACTGAAGTACACTACAAGATACACTGCAACTGGAAGTACAATACATGATATACTGCAGGTGGAAGTACAATACACTGCAACAGAAAGTACAAAACACAATACACTGCAACAGGGAGTACAATACATGATACACTGCAACAGAAAGTACAATGCACTGCACCAGAAAGTACAATGCACTGCAACAGGAAGTACAGTACATTATACACTGCAACCGGAAGTACAATACATGATACACTGCAACAGGAAGAACAATACACAATACACTGCAACAGAAAGTACAATGCACTGCAACAGGAAGTACAATACATGGCAACTGGAAGTACAATACATGATACACTGCAACAGGAAGAACATACATGATACACTGCAACAGGAAGTGCAGTAGACAATACACTGCAACAGGAAGTACAGTACATGATACACTGCAACAGGAAATACAATACATGATACACTGAAACAGGACGTACAGTACAAGTAACATTCAACAGGAAGTACAATACACTGCAACAGGAAGTGCAATACACAATACAATACAACAGGAAGTACAATACACTGCAACAATATTACAATACTTGATAACACTGCAACAGAAATAGGAAGTACAATACACAGTACACTGCAACAGGAAGTACAATACACTGCAACAGGAAGTGCAATACACAATACAGTGCAACAAGAAGTACAATACACTGCAACAGGACGTACAGTACAAGTAACATTTCAACAGGAAGTACAATACACTGCAACAGGAAGTGCAATACACAATACAATACAACAGGAAGTACAATACACTGCAACAATAGTACAATACTTGATAACACTGCAACATAAATAGGAAGTACAATACACAGTACACTGCAACAGGAAGTACAATACACTGCAACAGGAAGTGCAATACACAATACAATGCAACAGGAAGTACAATACACTGCAACAGGATGTACAGTACAAGTAACATTTCAACAGGAAGTACAATACACTGCAACAGGAAGTGCAATACACAATACAATGCAACAGGAAGTACAATACACTGCAGTAGGAATAGGAAGTACAATATAAGACAAGCTACAATTGGAACAGGAAGTGAAAGAGAATATATACAGCAACAAGAAAATATAGAAATCTAAAATGGCAAATCTCAGGAATTGGATGTTGAGGGTCTGCATGCACCTTAGATAAGTCCTCTTTTAAAACAGAGTTGCAGAAGGTAATAATCAATGGATCTATGGCCCATAATTATTATGTTAAGTTATTTAAAAATTGAATCATGATTTGTCCACATGTATGCAGTTTTAAAAGCAGGTATTAAATGGCAAATTCAATGAAGCACATGAATGCCGAAAAAGGCGAATCAGTTCTTAAATTAATCCCATCGCTATATTACCAATACTCAGAGCTCTAGATAAGCTGCGTATCTGCGTAATTTAAGCAAATAAATGAGCCAAAAAAAACGCGAAAGATTTTGTTCCATGCATATTAAAAACATTAAAAAAAAAATCAGAAAAACACAGATTTATTTCAATGAGCAGTGAAACATAAATATAGCATTTAACATTTTTTTGATCTCCATCTTCAGAATATTTTTGTATGGTTAGTTATATTGTCAAACTGTTCCCAAATTATTTTATTTTTAGTTATCTCCTTTAATGAGGCTATCACATGCACAATCTTAACTTGAAATATTCATTTAATCTATGAAATTCAGAGAGACTTAAAATGTTTGATTAACTATCTGTTAACAGAGCATTGAATAACTGGGCCCTGAATAATAGCGTGTTTTGGGAGAATGATAATGACAAAAGTGCAAGAGCAACATACTACCATCAGTTTTCTATTGAGACCAATTGGATGCATTGGTATTCCGCTTTCTGCTTCCTTCAAAAGTAAAGTTTATTTGAAATTAGACACTTTTAAGAAAAAACACAAAGTATCGAGTGAATGAAAATATACTGAGATGTTTTAACCTCGTGAAGACAAATTTATAAAACTACATTTAGTTTTGTTGTAATACTTGAGGTGCAGCAACTCAGACCTGCTCAGACAACCTGACGACCTCAAGGGCTTTTAAGGCATTTCCCCAATGCAGACGGAGCCAAATTACATTCTGTAACATTACACTGTATTGATAATAAAGGTGATTAATGTCGATTCTAGAAGAATACAAGACATTCCCTATCATTAGAACATATTAAATTATTACCAATGTTTAGTCTAGGAAACAAATATATGTGATATAAGAGTACTGCAATGGTGAAGTGCCCTGCATGGAGGGGATCCAGTTGAGAAGTGCAACAATTGTTTTCTTACATAACAACAGGGCAGAATTACGGTAGTAGTATACGAACAATAGGTTTGAGAAATGGGATTTCTATTCCATTATAGCCCAATATTTCAATTCACAGTAACTCTTAACTCGCTAAGCACGACTATAATAGCCTTTAAAAATTGCGCCTTAAATCGCAGGCTGATCAGGGTTTACAATGTCCAGCTGCTGATCAGTCATTTTCCCCAAGACACGCCTTTGTCACATAAATGGAATGGTCCTAATTCAAAGAAGAACAGTCCATTATATATATATGTAGGGGTTAAGGGTTAATTCTCACGTTTATTGCCTTAGTCTGTTAACTAAATAGGGACTGATGGCAATCATGAAGAATTATGGGTGTCAATCCACATACGAATAAAACTAAAGCCGTTGTAATGTGTTTCAGTTGCATTATGCAATGTCCATTGGACTAAATCAGGGTTTTACACTGACTTTTCATTTTAGGGGTCCCCAGGACTCAACTTAATGAATTTTAGGGGTCCCGTCAATAAATATGGGAGTCCCAAATACATTCTTTGCACGTAACTGGCACATGAATGATTCAATTCTCATTTACCTTTGCAATACTTGTACAGAATGCATATGAACTTTAAAGTCTTGATGTCTCATTAGTGTCGAATTCTGGAAATTTGTGCACCCTTCGGTAAAAGGATTAGAACTGGCTTCAGCAGAAATGCATGTGTCACAAAACATCTCGTCATTTTTGAACCGCAACCATTTATATTTCTCAAGCCATTCTGTCAAAAATGTACGGGCTTTTTTAGGTGCATGTTTTGTGTCATTGTTCGACTCGCTATTGGAAACCTCCTGTGATAGAGTATCGGCTTTATTTTTGCCGAAAAAGGACCGTAAGTCTGATTGTTTTGACATTTTGAACGCAGACGAAAAACTACAATGTACGAGATAATCGCCGAAATATCCGCATGAGCTTTCTTGTCAACAGCAGGTGCGCGAGCCTACGATTGGTCAATTTAGTAAAGAATGACAACTCTTACAAATACAGTAGTTTATGCATAACACTGCATTTGTCGGCCTTTGCATGCTCAACCACGAAACATCATGCGTCCCAAGGGACGCGGATTCGATAATTTTACGGGTCCTGTTCAACATTTTATGCGTATTTGACGCAGAAAATCGCGTCCCGTAAATCCCTGCTAAATTATAGGCCCTGTGGAATGTCTTATTTAATTATTGGTAATGAAATAATTTTCTCTGGAAAACATGATGAGTTAGCTTGTTTTCGTTGCATAAATCTTTCATATTAATTCACATGATAGCTATTACTAAATGCTTGTTTTGTGATCTATAAAGTAAACTTTTATTTAGTTATATGTACACAGGTAGCAATATGAACACCATATGAATTAATATTTATGATTTAACTCAAAAATGCGCCATTCATCAAGTTTGCCAGACCAAAAATGTTAACCCTTAACCCACTAAGCACGACTATAATAGCCTTTGCGTCCATTGTAAACCCAGATCAGCCTGTGAGTAACATTTGTCAAATAAATAAAATGGTCTGAATTCAAAGAAAGAAGAGTCCATTATATATATGTAGCGGGTTACATTTGTCACATAAATGGAATGGTCTTAATTCAAAGAAAGAAGAGTCCATTATATATATGTAGGGTGTTAGGGTTAATAATAGTTAAACTAAAGGTAACATGCTACCCATTTTATACATTTCAACACATTCTAGAAAAGTAGATATAAAAGTCGAACAGGAAATGCATCATTCAAGGAGTTTTCATTTGTGTTTGGAATGACAACACTTACTCTTCCCGATCGCCTGAAGTCCCTAAAATGCCAGTCGTATAAAGTATGCACTAACTAAAACCTCATTGATTTTTGTAATTTGGAAACTGCTAAATAACTAAATTTTAATTATTTAATAGTTTCTTAAAACTGTTCAACATCATGTTTACAAACCCTCCAAGTAGAATTGTTGTCTTGGAGTGTCTTAAAACAGAAATCCACAGACTAATTATCAGTAGATTTGTGGTCTTGTAGTGTCTTGGAGTGTCTCAAAACAGAAATCCATAGACTAATTATCCGGAACTTGAATGCTGCAAAGTATGTTTGCCAGATTTAATGAGAAACTGCTCCTGTTTTTGCTATATGAGTTGGTGGTGTGGCATATTGGGTCTATAAACAAATACCCCCACAGATAAATGGCCGTTAACACTGCATGCACACCTTGTAATGCAAACACACATTTTTCTCCATGGCAGATGATAAATCAAGTAAGCATTTTTAAACTTTACAATCTGTTGAAGATTGTTAAGGCCTTCTTTACCTAATTCCACAGATATTTCGTTGATTAAGAACAGCAATAATCGTTGAGAAATAGCACAAGGCCGTTTAATTTTCAGATTCTATTTAGCTCTCCTGGCCAAAATTCAGTTGAGCTTATGGGATGCTGCTTTGTCCATCTGTCGTCTGTCCATTTGCTTTTGCCTTGTTATAAGATGATAGGGCCTTCATTTTTCGTAAACGGACCAGATTGGGTCATAATCTTGGTCAATAAGTCAAATCAAAAGAAAGCTTGTGAAGGTGATTATGGCCTGCATGTTTTGGTCAGAAGATGTACAAGTTTGTATGATAAATAGGTCATATAGGTTAAAACTAGATCACTAGGTCAAATCATAGAAATATCTTGTAAAGAGCGTGACTGCTTTTGTTTCACTTGATTTGAACCAAATCATCAAAACTTAATTGAAGATATTTATCACTGAGATAAAAATCATCAAAACTTAATTGACAACATACAGCCTTCAACCAGTAGAGCGAGACAAGACCACTTGTGCCTTTTGTTTTAAATTAAAATTAGTCATGAAACATAATATTTAGTTAAAAAACAACACACTCAAAATAAAACAAAAATATAAGTTCCATTTTCAATGACTCTGAAATAGTAGATTTTTAAAAAAAATACCGTAATTAGCAAATCTGAGGTTTTGTGTCAAAACTGAGTATTTAAACAACACTTTAGAAGTCTTTACATCAGTTTAGTATTAATTTTACATCATAATAACAGAATCCACCTTTCTGAAAATCTTCTGCAGTGAAATGAGTGTAAAATAATAGTAAAATGATCGTAAAATACGGCAAAAGGATCTCGTAAAGTACTTTCATATAATTCTGTAATCTATAAGGAATGTCGATCCGTGCACTTTTTATTGTTTTGTTTTTATTATACTGTTTTCATACTATTGTTCTGGTTTTTTTTAAAGATTTATTGTGGATAAAAAAAAATCCTGATAGTAGAACAGAAAGAAGGTAGAAGAAGGTAGGGCAGCAGCTTGGTGAAATGAGATTTAACTTCATGTAAACCGTTGCATATAATTATTTCTTCCATACTGGATACGGTTATCATTGTTTTTTACATGGGTGATGGAAAGCCTGATCTTACACATGGGGGAAGATAAAAGTCCCACACTGATATCGACAATGACTGTTGTATGACATCATTGTATAAATAAACGTGTAAAACATTAGTAGTTGGCAATGTAAATGCTCAGAATGTAAACGATGTGCAAGAAAAAGAATCAATCATGGGTATAATCCGGCAGAGCCTCGGTTCCGATAAAAAATAATTATACCTCGGGTTGGAATTCCCGATCTTCACCGGATACCCATGAAAGATTCTTATAATCTGCAGAATGTGCATCAACACTGTACCAGGTTTATAATCTGCAGAATGTGCATCAACACTGTACCAGGTTTATAATCTGCAAAATGTGCATCAACACTGTACCAGGTTTATTTATAAAGCTGCTTCTGAAAAGAGATTGAGATAAAGCAGACAAATGAGATGAGAAAGAGCACAGACCTAATAACAAACAGATTGGAAACTGACCCTTCAAGCTCCTTTTTTGCTAAAAGTGTTAAAGTAAGGAATTTACTTTCATTAGAAAGACAGATAAATTTGTGATGGGTTTTAACAGAAATGACTTATATGCATATTAACACACTTCATGATATGTGTGCTTAAAGTGGGGCAACATTTTGAGAAATTACCGCACAGTGCCACCTGAAATTTCGATAAGTTTAAAAGTTTCCTATCTATTTGATATTAGGTCTGTGGTAAGAGATAGATTGAATTAAACTGAATGTTGTTTAACGGCTAATCAAGACATTGTAGATTATAGAGAGCCACCCCAGAGAGAGGGGAACAATACATAGGCATCCGGGAAGCTGCCCTACTCTTCAGTTTTAAGTCCACTGGGAAATGGGAAAAAGACGCCAGGTGGGAGGGGATAAGTCAGTAACAAACTTGATTTATTTTTGCATTCGTTGCCAAACAAGCAACACATGCAGCTTATACAAATCACTCAAGATGGCACGGATGAGCGCTTTACCGTGGTCTTGACATGGGAGGAACCCGAATAAATTGTGAAGCCCCACGTGTCGTGGTGCGCAATCACTCAGTAAGTCAATAAAAACTTGAAATAATAGAATGGGCTCTCGCTCCTTTGTTTGTCCATTCCTAAATGAAAACTCATTTTTGCTTTTACTCCACTCCACTCCACTCCATACTGACTAAGCTAACAGCAGATGTGTTCCTGTTTTTTCTTCTCTAAAACGTATTAAAACAAACAACTATCATTTCACAATCCTTTATTGATACTGGAAAAAGCAAGAACACAACAGCTTAACAATGAAATAATGAAATATCTACCCGGCCATTATCTGTATGTCAGATCAAATTTTCTCATACATCATTTCTGTCAATAAGGGGATATAATAAAATATATTGATTGTGCTACAATAGGTACATTTGCTGATATTACCAGATAACGGCTGACACCGCATAAAACATTTATATATTCATACTCGGCAAGGTCATTGTCTAAAACTGAATTCCTTTTTTAGCTCTATTGGCCGAAGGCCAGCAGAGCTTATGGGATGGCTAGTTGTCCATCGTCCATCCGTCGTCCGTCCGTCATCCGTCTGTCATCCGTTAATTTTTGTCTTGTGAACACTTTAGGGCCTTCATTAGTAATCTGAAATTTATGAAACTGTCAGTGTCTTTATATCAATGAAAGCTTGGACAAGTTCGAAAATCAGCCAGATCAGATTAATTTCACCAGAGTTATGGCCCTTGTTTTGCTCAAAAATGCCATATTAAGCCTTGTGAACACTAACACCTTCATTTATTATTTGATCTTTACCAAACTTGCACAGGTTGTTTATATCAATGAAAGCTCAGACAAGTTTGGAAACCAGCCAAATCGGATCAGTAACACCGGAGTTATGGCCCTTGTTTTTTCTGAAAAATGCCATTTTCTGCCTTGTTAACACTCTAGCCCCTTCATTTATTATCTGATCTTTACCAAACTTGCAAAGATTGTTAATATCAATGAAAGCTCGGACAGTTCGAAAACCAGCCAAATTGGGTCCGTAACGCCAGAGTTATGGCCCTTGTTTTTTCTGAAAAATGCCGTTTTCTGCCTTGTGAACACACTAACACCTTCATTTATTATTTGAACTTTACCAAACTTGCACAGATTGTTAATAAATGAACGCTTGGATAAGTTCAAAAACCAGCCAAATCGCATCAGTAACACCGGAGTTATGGCCCTTGTTTTTTCTGAAAAATGCCATTTTTTGCCTTGCGAAAACTAGCACCTTCATTTATTATTTGATCTTTACCAAACTTGCACAGATTGTTAATACCAATGAAAGCTTGGACACGTTTGAAAACCAGATACATTCGGTCAGTAATACCACAGTTATGGCCCTTGTTTTTTTCTGAAAAATGCCATATTAAGCCTTGTGAGCACTCTAGCACCTTCATGTATTATTTGATCCTAAAACCAGCTAAATTGGATTAGTAACAGCAGAGTTATGATCCTTGTTTTTCTGAAAAAAAGCTATATTCTGCCTTGTGAACACTCTTGCATTTATTATTTGATCTTTACCAAACTTACACAGATTGTTAATATCAGTGTAAGCTCAGAAAAGTTTGAAAAACAGTCAAATTGTTAGTAACACCGGATTTAGTTAAAAATGTTGTATTTTGCCTCATTAAGACGATAGGGCTTTCATTTTGGACAGATTTTAATGAAACTTTGCAGGGATAATCAGTATCAAATCTAGTTATGTATATCGTCACCGTGTTCCAGTTGATTGATTTTTGGCAGAATTATGGCCCTTTAAAGGTTTTAATACCCAAACTTTGTCCGGACTTTTTTTCCTGACCCCAAGCCGGATTTCAGAGAAACTTTGTAGGGATGATCAGTACCAGGCCTAGTGATGCATGTCATCACTATGTTTCGCTTGAATGATTATTGGCTGAGTTATGGCCCTTGAAAAGGTTTACTACACAGACTTTATCGGGACTATTTCTCTTGAACGCTTGGCTGGATTTCAACAAAACTTTGCAGGGATGATCAGTACCAAGCCTAGTTATGCATGTCATCGCCATATTTCGGTTGAAATAATTTTAGCCAAGTTATAGCCGTTTAAAGGTTTTAATACACAAATTTTGTCCTTACTACGTTCTTCTGAACCCCTAGTTGTGCATGTCGTCGCCGTGTTCCGGTTGAGTGATTTTTGCGGAGTTACAGCCCTTTAAAGATTTAGATACACAAACTTATCCAGACTAGTCTCTTCTGAACTCCTGGAAGAATTTCATTAAATTTTGGCAGGGATAATGTGTACCAAGCCTAGTTGCGCCTATCATCGCTGTGTTCTGGTTGAATGAGGCGCCTATCATCGCTGTGTTCTGGTTGAATGAGCGCCTATCATCGCTGTGTTCTGGTTGAATGAGTTATGATAATGAGTACCCAGCCTAATTGCGCCTATCATCGCTGTGTTCTGGTTGAATGAGTTATGATAATGAGTACCCAGCCTAATTGCGCCTATCATCGCTGTGTTCTGGTTGAATGAGTTATGATAATGAGTACCCAGCCTAATTGCGCCTATCATCGCTGTGTTCTGGTTGAATGAGTTATGGCCTAATATGCAAAAACTTTATCCAGAAAAGTTTTCCTGAACCACTGGCTGGATTTCAGTGAAACTTGGCAGGGAATGAACAGTACCAAGCGTAGTTGGACATGTTGCTGGTGTGTTCCCCATAAAAGACTCCATATAGCCAGTGGAGCGATACAGGCCCTCTTGGGGGCCTTGTTTTCTTCATGACAATAGGCTGATGGAGAAAGTCACACATTTTTGTTTTTTAAAGGAAAAAAGTGTAGAATTCTGAATTGTCATCAGAAAAAAATCATAGTTGACCTCTGAAATAGTTGTGTCTACTGGCAGCTGGTCTTGTATTTTAAGTAGGGCTCTAGGGGCAGGACAGGGGTAGATAGGGTTTGATTGAAGATTATTAGCAGAGTTGGGATTAAACAATTTCTAAGGGAGTTATTATGCTTCTTTTGATATTTATATGGATTTGATTTTTTTGACTCCATATAGTACATGTATTTCTCCAATTATAGCTATCCCTATAACAAAATCTCCCTATTTCAAGTCCAAACCTCCCTATTTTAGTCCCAATCAAATGTTTATTTCAGGCCCAAATCTCATCTATTTCTAGCCCAAATCTCTAATTCAAGCCCAAATCTCATCTATTTCAAGGGGGCGTCCGTGGCCGACTGGTTAACGTCTCTGACTTGAAATCACTTGCCCCTCACCACTGTAGGTTCGATCCCTCAGGGGCCTAGGAATCTTTATGTGAGGAAGCTATCCAGCTGGCTTGCGGAACGTCGGTGGTTCTACCCAGGTGCCCGCCCGTGCACGAAAATTGCCCGGAGGGATACCTGGGGTCTTCCTCCACCAATGGAAAAGTCGCCATATGACCTTAGCTGTTGGTGCGACTATAAAATCCAATTCAATCAATCATCCATTTCAAGCCCAAATCTCCCTATTTCAAGTCAAAATCTCTATTTCAAGCCCAAATCTCCCCATTTCAAGCCCAATCAGATCTCTTTGTTTCAAGCCCAAAATATCTCTATTTCAAGCCCAAATCTCTATTTCAACCCCAAATCTCCCAATTTCAAGCCCAAATCTCTATAAGTCTACCTATTTCTGACACCAATCTCTTTACTATGCAGGTAAGATTCTGCCCTCCTCAATTTCAGGGTTAAAGCATTTCTGAAAAGGGAATGTTCCGTAATTGTTATATAATACTTTTTAATACTTTTACTTTGCCTGAATCGTTATCTTGCCAGGAAGTTGTCACATGTCATCTGGCCATAATATTGATGGAATAGCAATAAATAGAATCTTACGCTAATTAATTCTGCCAAGCGGATTTTACCTGCCAATATGGTCTGGAATATGACATAAAATATCACAGATAAGCATTAGGACTTTAAGCGCTTTAATACCAAATCACACTATGCGAAATGGCACTTTATATAAAGCTGTATATAGTGCAGGGCTAGATGCAAACTGTGCAGATCAAGAAAATGTTACTGGGTGGGATCTCAGAATTGTTAAATGTGTATGTACAGGTGTTAAGGTGGGCTGAAGGGATTTGCAAAAGGTCGGGACCAATTTTTTTTAATATTGATATGATTTACCCAGGTTAAAGTAGCTATCCCAACAACAACAGTCAAGTTTTACAACAGATGTATACTGTTTCTAAACAGGTATATATATATAACTTACATATTTTGAGAATCCAAATGCTGTAGACACAATATAAACGGAATATATAGACCAAACCCAAAAACTGGAGCGTTGAATTAACAGTTACCATGTTATGCATGTTCAGTCACGAATGTTTTAAGAACCCGTGAAAGTCCTATACTTAATGGCACATGTTCATTATTATATGACCTAAACGACTGGACATAGTTTTGATAACGCATCTCCGTGGCCGAGTGGTTAACAACGTTGCGTTGTAAACCTTTTCGCCTCTCACCCTGTGGGTTCAAATCTCACTGCTGGGAGCTCGACTTGTAAGTGAGGAAGTGTCGATTCTTACGGATGGCGGGAGGTTTCCAGTACATGTTCTACCCAGGAAAAGTGGGTGATCTGCCTCCACTACAAAAGAAATTGACCATCATATATAACCTGTGTTGAAAATGACGTAAAACACAATACAAACAAACAAAAGAGTTTTGATAATCGGATTTGTAGTGTAATGTTGCCGTTATTTGGCGGGTTAGTTTCTTTAATTGTCCAATGAGTTCCGTCGGTGTGTTCTTGGGCAAGACACTTTTCCTTAGCCTCGTCCGTCGGATGGGGATGTAAACAGGGCGGTCCCGTGTATCGGTTTATCCTCCGAGCATGTTAAAGAACCATAGGAATCTATTCGATAATAAGAGTAGGGCAGGTTCCCGGATTCCTATGTATCCTTCCCCTCTCTCTGGGGCGGCTCTAAATAACCTATACTGTGTTGATGAGCCGTTAAACAACATTCAATTCAATTCAATTCTTTAATTGTCTTCTGCTGGGTAGAAACTTACCTTCGACACATTATAGTATTAAAATGTGTACATAATAAACGGATTTTCATGAGATTTATATGAGAATCATATAAAAGGAGCCACAGATAATTCTTATATAAAATGTTTCATATGATATTTATATAATAGGAGTTATATTTTAATGTTCATATGAGATTCATTAAAGTTTTGTTTTGAAAAACACACATATAATCATATAATTAACCCTTAACCCCCTACATATACATAATGGAATGTTCTTTCTTTGAATTAAGACCATTCTATTTATGTGACAAAGGGGTGTTTTGGGTATATGACTGATCAGCAGCTGGACATTGTAAACCCTGTCAACGCAGGCTGATCTGGGCTTAGGTTTACAATTGTAATGATCAGCCTGCGAGTTACTCTCAGGCTGATCTGGATTTACGATGGATGCAAAGCCTATTATAGTCATGCTTTGCGGGTTAAGGGTTAACTGAACAAAATATTTTTGTCAACTGTTATACGATTCTCATACTATGTATGTGTGATTCTTGTATAAAAGTTTTCTTAAAACAAACACATTTTTATATAATTTACATGAACAAATATTTGTCAACTTTTATATGATTCTCGTATGATACTTCTGTAAGAGGTTTAATATAAGAACCATGCACTTCTCCTTTTAGTATCAAATAATAGTTATGTATCAGAATCATATAAGAATCACTTGATACTGTTTATGTGTGACAAAATGGTAGAGTAATGGCCCACAATATCCTTGATTTACTGAAGTGTTATGTAAGTGTTATATATTATTACAATATCACAAGTATCAGGTGCTGATATGGAATTGTAACCAGAGGTATAACTGTTTTATCAGAAACGAGGCTCTGCCAAAACAGTTCCTGTCTGAACTGGATAGCCAGAATTATTGATACTTTCTGTGTCGCCTGCTCTGTGTCGCCTGCGTAGCATGGCAGACACTCAGGGATAACTTTGTTGTCCACTGTCGTCGTTCGTCGTCTGTCACACTTTAACGTGCAGTCTAACACTGGCCATAACTTGACATACGTCTTCATCTTCCCTCAAGGAATGTTGTTACACATGTCCAATAACTCTGACTTTCTTTATCTTTTCATAAAACTTTAACCTGCAACCTATATTACCAAGCTCATAAAGAAATAAGCACATGGCAGACGGCACAAGTGTTCTGTGGAACACCTTTCTAGTCCTTTCATACTGATGACATGTTGTATGTTGACCTTGCCTTCAATCAAATTATATCATGTAGGTACAAAAGGTATTTACAAAATGAAGTCATGCCACTGTAATTGACATATCTAACATGGTTTATTAAAATACTCAGTGTTGATTGGTTACTGGGGTGATCTGAAAAAAGCTATATAAACCTTTGACGTTATGTACGTCAACCAACCTTTATGACGTCATTTTAAAAGCCAGAAAACACATTAACTGTTGAGACGTCATTTTAAACGTCAGATGCAAAACGATAACGCAATGAAATGCGTTATTTTAAGCGACGCTACTTTCCAACAACACATTTAAATAGGATGAAGCTGTATATTCTTCTCATTTTATGTTGAGAGATAGGCATAAACTGTAAGTTGTGAGAATTTGTATTTTGTGCAATCTCTCTACAAAATGTGTTTCATGATACATAAAACTCCATGTTAGATAAGAATAAAATATTTCCAGCGCGTTTATATTGTGCGAGATCAAAACCTAGTGTTTGGGCTTGAAACACATTTTTGAAACCGCAGGCGTGCGGCCCTTGGTATCGATGAACTTAAAGTCCCACCCACCAGGTATTGATCTGGGACAATATAATATTTTATTTCTTAATTTCAAGGTCATTGTTTATGCATGATTTTTATCTGCACCTGCGGGTAAGATAAGACTTCCTGTGTGGAACAAGGAGATCCTTTTCTTGCATACCGATTAATGAGTGCTGGAAAGCCTGGTCTTACACATATGGGGTAAGATAACGTGGTCATGCACCAACAGTGACATCACTAACATCAACGTGTAACGTCATTGTGTGAAGGAAAAAAAGCAACGCGATAGTAGTTGGTGCAATCAATGCTCAAAATGTCAATGGTATGCAAGAAAATAAACCAGTCATGGGTATCCAGTTCAGATAGGGAAATTGCAACCCTCAGTATATATTTTTATCAGGACCTCGACAGAGTCTCGGTGTAGATAAAAGCAATTATGCCTTGTGTTGGAATTCTCGATCACTGGATCGATTCACCGGATACCCACATATGTAGTTAACCCTTAACCCCCTAAGCATGACTAACTCGCAGGCTGATCAGGGTTTACAATATCTGGCTGCTGATCAATCATTTTCCCCAAAACACCCCTTTGTCACGTAAATGGAATGGTCTTAATTCAAAGAAAGAACAATCCATTTTATATATTTAGAGGGTTAAGGGTAAACTAGCAAAGCAGCCTCTGTAGATGAGTAGATAAGGCTTTGGACTTTGGAGCTGCATACTTCTGCAGTGCATGGGTGTGGATGGATAATTTCTTTGTTTCATCTCCCACTGTGGCTGCTGCTCCAGTATGACCTGACATGTATCAACAGGATTAAAAAAAACAGTAATCTACCTTCTACCAAATCGCCACTGCTCAGCAGGCAAGGGTTTCAAATTAGTATCCACTGTGAGGCTTTTTTACCATCACATTGATAACTATCAATTTTGGTTCTGATATTTGTTTCTATTTCTAGGCTGTGTCGGAGTCTGACATTGAGAATCACTGCAGCAGAAGTACAGAAGACGCGAAACTTTACGACTGTATTTCCAGGCAAAGAGGTATGGTTCTACTGTTGATTTTATTATTACCTTAAAGAGCATATTTCACCTTGTTAAAAATCAAACCAACAGAAATAAAGAACACTTTTTTCTGGAACATCCACCTGTATGTGGCAACTTGTCAGGTGGGTTCGACTAGTTCATACCAAATACTTCATAAATGTGGTATTAGTAACACTTTTACTTGACATTCAGCATATAAAGGGTAAACCAGGTGTCAGTATAATGTAACTGGGTTATTAAGGGTATCAGGTCATGAGTCTACTGCACGTGCGTAACATCGATTTGAAAAGTGAAAAAATAATTATGGCCAAAAATGGCATAAAAATCGAAGGCTAAGGCCTAGGGGGTTAGAAGGCCGCCAGAATGTGACCAAAAAACCCACCAGAGGCTGCCAAAGGATGTCTATATTTTAAAATTTTCTAGGGGGCAGGAGGGGGCGATCCCACAGGCAGGAGGGGGCGATCCCCTCCCACACCTACCCCACCTCGGCGCTACGCGCCAAAGGTAATTAAGATTTTAGCCTGGCTACACCTCTGACTGTGTGGTATTTCAGTGTGACAGCACTATCAACTATATCATATCTGCTACTTTAAAGGGACACATGGCAGTCGTGATTTTTTAAAAACTTGCAGCGTCCCATTACTTTTTCTACATAACTTGCATGTGTTCAGTCATTAATCATAAGTATAGTATAAAACACAAATTGTTTTGAATATAATTCACATCCGGTCAACTTCCGGAAGGTTGAGATATTCGGTAGGTGAAAATAAAGGGGTTTACTCGGACTTTATCCTCAATCTCTATATGAAAAATGAAAATATTAGACCATGATTTAAAATAATTTATGTATCCATATTGATATTTTAAAATTAGACAACACCAAAAGAAGATACATAGAGGTACTCAAAAAATAAAGCTTGTTAATATAATTATCACTACAAACTAGTTTTATAAAGGGCTAAAGTCAGTTGAGCACCAACGATAAACATTGAGTTTACCCACTACCAGAATGTGGAGGTGTTTTATTTTATTGATCTCTGATTGGTCAAATTATTTCGATGATGTCATGTGAAAGTTATGAATTGTCTGTTGCATATATTATTGCACCAATAATATATTTAAAGATATGGTGGAATGGGAAGGAAAAAATAAAATAAATTTTATTGAATTATATGCAAGCAGTTTTAAAGTCAAACTGATACTGGATTAAGACTGATTGTAATGCTTGATAAACACTTGAGATTGCCGTGTGTTCCTTTAATGCTTACCCTGCTATGAATGTATAATGGACTGTCCTTTTTAGCTCTACTGATCAGAGATCAGCAGAGCTTATGCCGTGGTGCGGCGTCCGTCGTCCGTCCGTCCGTCTGTCCGTCTGTCCGTCTGTCTGTCCGTAAACTTTTATTTGTAGCGACTTCACAGCTGAAACTACTGGATGGATATTCATGAAACTTTACAGAAATGTTGCCCATAAAGTCTAGTTGATCCTAGCAAAAAATCAATCCAAGATGGCCGCCAAAGCTAAAAATAGAGTTTTAAAATACAAGTTTGTAGCGACTTCTTCTTGAAAACTATAAGTGATATTGATATGGGACTTTTTCTAAAATGATCAGCATGACATGATGTTGATCCTAGTCAAAAATCGTTTTGATTCAACGTTAAACATGGCTGCCAGAGGCCATCTTTGTTTACATAGAGTTATATAGTAAAAACTTGTAGCGACTACTTCTCTGAAACTACTTGGCGGATTGTCATGAAACTTTACAGGAATGTTGCTCTTGATGTCTAATTGATCCTAGAAAAATTTCAGGTCGGCCGGAAATTCAAGATGGCCGTCACAGCTAAAAATAGATTTTTAAAAAATAAGTTTGTAGCGACTACTTCTTGAAAACTATAAGTGATATTGATATGGGACTTTTTCTAAAATGATCAGCATTACATGATGTTGATCCTAGTCAAAAATTGTTTTGATTCAACGTTAAACATGGCTGCCAGCGGCCATCTTTGTTTACATAGAGTTATATAGTAAAAATTTGTAGCGACTACTCCTCTGAAACTACTTGGCGGATTGTCATGAAACTTTACAGGAATGTTGCTCTTGATGTCTTATTGATCCTAGAAAAATTTCAGGTCGGCCAGAAATTCAAGATGGCCGTCACAGCTAAAAATAGATTTGTAAAAAATAAGTTTGTAGCGACTACTTCTTGAAAACTATAAGTGATATTGATATGGGACTTTTTCTAAAATGATCAGCATGACATGATGTAGATCCTTGTGGAAAATTATTTTGATTCGACGTTAAACATGGCTGCCAGTGGCCATCTTTGGTTACATAGAGTTATATAGTAAAAACTTGTAGCGACTACTCCTCTGAAACTACTTGACGGATGTTCACTCGCAGGCTGATCTGGGTTTACACTGGATGCAAAGGCTATTGTAGTCGCCATTAGTAGGCTAAGAGTTAAAATGGTCATGACTGTTTTATGCACACCTATTTAGATGGTGAGAAATGCTGCGGCAAGGCCATCACTTCCATGGGGATGTCGACAGACAGTCAGATGTGCAAGGCCACATGCTGGAACATGTACCTGACCAACACACTGACCGAGTCCGACAGCAAACGACAGCTACGTCATCAGTGCACGGGACGCAACAAGGACGTCGTGCAGTGTTTCCAGAAACAGACGCGCCCCCCTCGCCACAGTAGCCATAGTGATAGTAAGTACTTCGAAAAATATTTATTTGAGTTCTCCTAAGATTTATAAACTCTTCACCTATGTGTGCATGTTTGCTTGCTTGACAATAGGAGAATGCAGTTACTCCCTTACAGCCTTATTCTCTTCTGTATTGGTATTTGATCTCCTTTGTCTTTATCATTGTATTACCTTTAGAAGATGAATCTTCAATATAAAAAACAAATAAAATGCACTGCTTATACAAATCACTCTTGATGGCAGCACCTCCATGGTGGAGGGGTTAATGACATAGCGTTGTAAACTTTCTCACCTCTCACTGCTGTGTGTTCAAATCCAACTGGGATTTCAACTTGTGAGAAAGTGTTGATAGGTATACAGTACTGGTTCTACCCAGGAAAAATGGGGTGGTCTGCCTCTACCACAAAACAAATTGACCATCATATATGGCCTAAAATGTGCAAAAAATTACGTAAAACACCATTCAAATAAACAAACAAACAAACTGTTGATGGCAAGGTTGACAGTGTTGGCGTTGTCTTGATGTGGGAGGAAATGAAAGACATCATGGAAAACCCACATGACCCAGTGAGCAACCACTGCACACTCTCACAACTCCAAGACGGGGAATCAAACCTGTGATGCATTGATGTATTACACCTGTGAAGCTTATATCGGGCCTCAGTTTATATAGTTGAGTTAATCAGTCTTAGCAGTAAATAAGCAAGCTTTCCTTTCCGTGCTTATTCTATGAACAGGTGGCTTTGGTATTTAGATCTTCTCATAGCATTATCCTTAATTGACAATAGTCGGAGAGAATAAAACAAAATTACAGAGTATGTTTAATAAAGAGTGATCAGTTAATTGTAAGGAACAACCTTCACCTTTCAAAATACAAGTTTTATACTTCTCAAAACAAATATGGCTTAGTTAGATACAGAATTCCACCCAGATCACTGTTTGATATTTCAGATCTCCATTGTTGCGAGAACACAAACAACTCCACGTGTCAGACAGTCTGTCTTGAGGCGCTCAAGGGCGATGGGAAGCCCGAGGACAAAATGGACCGACTGATTGGTGCTTGTGGGAAGGCAGACCTCATGGTAAACCCATTTTTACCCACTTATAGACCAACATTACTGCCCTTATAGTCTGAGATTACCACACACAATTACCCCTTTCTAGTCTAGGATTACCACACACAATTACCCCTTTCTAGTCTAGGATTACCACACACAATCAATTACCCCTTTCTAGTCTAGGATTACCACACACAATTACCCCTTTCTAGTCTAGGATTACCACACACAATTACCCCTTTCTAGTCTAGGATTACCACACACAATTACCCCTTTCTAGTCTAGGATTACCACACACAATTACCCCTTTCTAGTCTAGGATTACCGCACACAATTACCCCTTTCTAGTATAGAATTACCGCATTCACCCCCATGCTCGTCCACTTAATTGTCCCGTGAAACACAAGGAATTTCCGGTGTTGTCTTCAAAATGAGCAAACTGGAATTATGGAGTTGTAAACAACATTTGGATGAAAAAAAAGCTGTCAAATCTAACAGATTTGTGTGTGAGTTTTGTGCCTGTCTCATAACTCATCGACTGCTTAACGAAAAAACAAAGCAATCTCATGCATAATTTCAAATTTCCAACTCTAGAAACATTTTCTAGAATTGATGACAAAAATTAGGATAAAGAAAATGAATACAACATGTTGTTTTATTTTCCAAATGATCAGACGAATTGATAAATCTCAATTAAGGCTAAGCAAATAAAAAGAAAAGATAGCTTGTTTGAGAAAAAAAGTTTGAATATATAAATTTATCAATTAGGGATTTGTTTTTGCAAAGTTTTGGTCCTCGGATTTGGTATGTTAGGGTTGGGTGAACCATGCAGTTAAATATGAATTTTTAAGACATTTTAAGAAAATTAAAAAAACACACGAAAAAAAGATGAAATTACGCAAATTTTTAATTATTTGTAAATTAACTACTTTGCTTTATGAATAACCCTCTTTTTGTCCCCAAATTCATGTAATGCTCTCTTGACAGAATCTTCATCATTTTAAAACAATGTAATGTAAGCATATTGGCTATCTCAAGACAGCTGTTGATGATATCTTAGATGCTCTTTCCTAGTGCCAGAAGATATTTAAGACATATACTTTATGACTAACCCTTTTTTCTCTCAAACTGTGTGAATGACCCTCAGTACAGAATTCCCATTGTTGAGAATAATGTAAGCATTTGATTTGTTTAGACAGGTCCTGATCATGTGATATACACTTGCCAGATTTGTTGTATTATAATCGCTTCCAGGGGAACCATCACAAAACTATTGTAAATAAATGTAAATAAAGAAGTAGATGCTATAAGTTTGCATTAAGCAGATTGATCCAAATTGATTTAGAGGTTTTACGCCCTGTTTTTTTTCTTCTCCTTCTCAGCACATTTATAGAAAAAATGTAATTGTGCATGGTGTAAGAAGGAACACCCCACAAAATCAATGCAGATTGCAGTTATTATGTAAATAGTAAAGTGAAGAATTTCGTTCTGTTTTTATTCATAAAAATAATTTGTTTGTGGCTTTGATCAAAGTTTGACTGGACTAATGAAAATACAAGAAAACAGTGATACAGATTATCACAAGCCGGTCAGAACAGTTACATAAGAAAACAGTAAGGGGAATGAATATGATAAAAATAAACGAACAGTGTGTAGATGTTAGACTTTTTTATTTGTAATTATCAACAATCAAAACAAATTTATCATGAAAGATTTGAGCACTAGATCAACTACCGGTAGTCATCATGAGACAAAATGAACATATTTTTAATGTTGGCATCTGTGTTGTATAATGTTATAATATGAATATGATAGACATCTGAAATAGTATATGTAATAGATCACTAAATAGAATGTTGTCTTATGATTAGAATGTAAGGAACTGGGAAAATAATATCATGGTTAGAATATGAAGAATTAAATTATCATAGTTATAAACAAAAAGACAACTTAATGATAATATAATAGCAAATGGATTGAAAGATTAGCGTCTGTGAAGGTAATCTCAGTTTTAGCAATGTAAATTTTCATTAGAAGAAAGGGTTTAATGTTAGATGTTATTTATTATTGAAATCTGATCAGGAGTTCATGAGAATAAGTAGCAGTGGAACTCTTTAAAAGGTGCTTCAGTTAAAGTTCCATCAACTCTAATGTTGCTTATTTAAAAAAAAGAGATAGATATATAGCTGTACACAAAACACAGTTGGTAATATTCAAGTAATATTCAAACACAATTTCCTTTATAGTATTCCTATAATTAATATAAATTATTGAACAAATGCAAGTTATATAGAAAAATTAAAGGGGTGCCGCAAGCTTTCGAAAAATCAAGATTGCCGATTGTCCCTTTAATAAAGTTTAACATCAATCAGTTATCAGTGAGGATACCGATTTGGAACCAGCTGAATTCGTAAGCTGAGAATAGATTTATAGACTGTATCCCTGAAAGTTACATCTAATTCTTGTAGTACAAAAACAGTTATCTAGAACCAGTTCTAAGTGCATGCGCATATCATAATTTGTTGACAATATTCCTAAAATTGATACATAATTCAAGTTGCAGAAGACGCATAAAATGCCTGTATACCAGTTTGACTGCATCCCGGTATTCTTACTAAAATACAGTTGTTTTATGAACAGAAAATGACGTTGATACACAGTCCAACACCCATAGCAGCTTTCTGAGTCCGGGATAAGATAAGAGCCTTGAGGCTCTGGCAATAAGCAGTCTTCGTGTAATAAATTGGAAAAAAATCCAGAGGAGAGGGTACACATGTTGAAGTCATTAAGAGCTAAAAGTCAGAGAGAGAATGAACATTTTTGGGGGTGTTACCTGAAAGACTGGCTTACCCCACCTCTACAACAATTTATTACTTTTCGTCATACTTTTTTCTTTAATAGGACACAGGTTTATCAACCATTAAAATAAGCACCTCGTTTTGTTAATCCAGTATCATTTTCACTTTAAAAACACATATTTAAATAAAAGTTAATACTATTTGGATTGTTCAAATTGTCTTTTATTGATGCAATATTATCAACGACTAGTAATAACGGTTTAAATAATAATTAATTGAATTGAATTGGGTTTTAAGGCACACCAACATATGAAAGGTTATATGGCGCCTAATAGGAATAAACATGCCAGGCTCATCCTCCATTTACATCGAGATAAAATATGGCGAATGGGCCTAGAACCTTTTTCACCTGCAGAACTGCAGAGTTGCTGCAAATTCTATTGTAGACACTCCATTTATGCTGGAGCCGCATTTATTGTTTTTCTGCCACTGCTCTAGTGATTTGAGCGAGATGGCACCTGAAACAATGCAGGGACATGATGAAGACCTTTAATGACCATGAACAAAAAATGATAAAATGAACATGAACTTGTGGGTTCTACTACCCCTCTGCCTACCCCCCTAACGGGATCTGCAGTGGCCCTATTCTTTGCTCGGGAACCACACGGGGCTATATAGTTATTAATAATAATTTGTGAGTATGCAAGTTGTGTAGACTAATGGGACCCCCGGA
Source organism: Cyrtodaria siliqua (assembly GCA_037043455.1). NCBI lineage: Eukaryota > Metazoa > Mollusca > Bivalvia > Adapedonta > Hiatellidae > Cyrtodaria > Cyrtodaria siliqua. Next base: position 42,222 of record JAWPHD010011111.1, read on the forward strand.
GTTATGCTGATTAGTTATTGAGCGAGTTTTCAAATTCCTTTCAAGACCTCTAATGTCACGTCCTTCAACCATTAGGACGTCATTTTAAACTTAAAGAAGAGTCATATAAAAACTACCTGGTAACGTATTGCCAGCGGGTTATTATTTTGCAAAACCTGGTGCTTCCGGCTTGAAACACATCAAAACTGCGGGCCTATGGCCCTTGGTATCGAAGATCTTCAATTCCCACACGTCAGGTATTGATCTGGAAAATAAAAACCACTGTAAATATTTTATTTCTTAAATCAAGATTTCAGTTTGGAGTCGCCTTGAAATAGGCCGAATGCTGCCATTAACGTTAATCAGAGTCCTTACAGAGTATAATGGTGCAATCAGTTACTGAAGGTATATAAAAGTGTTGTTAAAGGAAAACACGGACAACTTGACGTGTTTATCAAACACTGAAATTAGTGTCTTGATTTATTTATTCAGTGTCATCTTGACTTTAAATCGGCTTGTATATAATTAAATAAAATGTTGAATTTCCTTGTTTTTGTCTTATTCTACCATAGGTTTAAATATTTTATTGGTGCAATATATTCAACAGCTATATAATACTCGTAATATTCAAAAACAATTAGCTTTAAATTATTCTTTTAATATTCAGTGTTTTTTTCATGCCTAATTTGGGGCCGTTATTCGGCCCCTTCACAATGCCAAAAAGTATACTTTTTTCACAATTATATCCAAAAAATTCACAATTTGAAAAAAAAAGAAAAAAGTAAGGATACTAGTCTTAATATAAGCTGGTGTCAAAACTAGTCTGTATTTACTAAAAACAAAACCTAAAACCAAGGGATATTAAACTGTGAAAATAAAAGTGAAAAAACTTTCTTTTTCTTTTGTTATAATATTTCACAATTTTCACAATTTCTAGAAGAATTCCGCTATTTTTCACAAGGGCACAGGCACAGGCTGCATTCACAAAACACATAAAAAAAACACTGATATTAATAATTGACAAATGCATTAAGTTATGTAGAAAAACTAACGTGACTCTGTGAGTTTTTCAAAATCAAGATTGCCATGACTGAGTCCCTTTAAAACGAGGATGTTTGGTAAAAGGTAAATGGTTGAGTACAGGTCATGCTTTGTTTTGAAATTGATTCTTTAAATTAGCACTTTTGTTTTTGCATCATAATTAAGACACAAATAGTTTTTTGATGACCTTTTTAATGAACTGCTCTTGTTAAGTATCAGCCTTTGCTAAGGAGATCTCAACTACTTCTGGTAACCATCAAGTGATGTTAGCGTAATGACTGTGTTGGCGGTCCATAATCTCCAGTCCTTGGTATAATGACTGTGTTGGCGGTCCATAATCTTCAGAGCATGTAAATCTTTTTGGTAGTAAGTGTTAGGAATTTTAGTTTATTATCCTGTATCCCCACAGTTACGGTAGCTTATTTATAAATTGCTTTGTGGAGACGCCTCTCTCTTTTTTTGAACCATTTCTATGTGGTCATCGGTCATCCATATGTTCCAACCCTCTCACGTTTGTGGCAACAAAGCTATAAATACAGTGTTTGGATGTTGCGTTGTAAACCTTCGCCTCTCATGGCTCAGCAGCGGGTTCGAATCCCACTGGGAGCTCGACTTGCAAGTGAGGAAGTGTCGATTCTTACCGATGGCGGGAGGTGTACAGTACTGGTTCTACCCATGAAAAGTGGGTGGTCTGCTTCCACCACAAAAAAAATCGACCGTCATATATATATATATATAACCTTACATGTGTTGAAAATGATAAAAAAACATACAAACAAACATTATTTTGATATCAGATCACATAAATCTTAATGCACTACCGTAGTTGCAGGGACATGGAACCCCGGAAAATTTACATGACCCCACAATGTAGCTTTTTGGAAGTGATAATGTCCCTACCACTACAGTAACATCAGTTCTCTCCCTGTCTTCAGTAGAGGCTCATAATAACATTATTTTTGTCAAGGAGCTGTTGGAAATAACAATTCAATTACAGTCACTTTATCAGAAAGTGATGGATGTACCAGTTGTCCAGTAATTCATCATAATTAACAACAACAAAACACAAGGATGAGGACCATGACATTCTGCAACATGTTACAGATCTAAGTAAAATCAGGGAGTAAGTATACAGGGAGGAGACACCGGTTCATAAAAGCTCTAGTTTATCGATTTATGTTGTCACGCTAGAACGTCGCCATTTACTGTTTTATCGATAAAGGTAAATCGATCGTAAGCGCGTTACATTTGAAAAGTTAAAATTTCAGCCAGCTTCTCAAAATAGGCAGTTTTTACAGCCTCTTTTTTACGGCTTTCTGTTATAATCAACATCACGAAATTACCTTCTTGACAAAGATAAATATGTCTACTTTTCACTTTTTGTTATTATTAATGCCTAATATAACCCGTACTTCGTGTCTTGTTTGCATTAGCTATACTCCATTTTTAATTCGAAAAATTTAAAATTTCAGCCGATATCAGAGGACCCAATGTGCGAAAATAATACTTATGTTTACATTTCACACCTTTTTTGGGTTTGTAAGTGTAATAATTTATAAGAAATAACAACCGGAAGTCATTTTCACGCAGTAATGAAACAATATAAAACGGCAAAACGGTCCGTGTCCCCTCCCTGTTTACTAAATACTCCCTGCTAAAACCTCTTCATTAGGATGACCTAACCAACTATGTACATCTAAGTCAAGCCTTTTCATTAGGATGGCCTAACTGACTATGTAGATCTAAGTAAAGCCTTTTCATTAGGATGGCCTAACTGACTATGTAGATCTAAGTCTAGCCTCTTCATTAGGATGGCCTAACCAACTATGTACATTTAAGTCTAGCCTCTTCATTAGGATGGCCTAACCAACTATGTACATTTAAGTCTAGCCTCTTCATTAGGATGGCCTAACCAACTATGTACATTTAAGTCTAGCCTCTTCATTAGGATGGCCTAACCAACTATGTACATTTAAGTCTAGCCTCTTCATTAGGATGGCCTAACTGACTATGTATCTCTTCATTAGGATGGCCTAACTGACTATGTACATCTAAGTCTAGCCTCTTCATTATGATGGCCTAACCAACTACGTATCTCTTCATTAGGATGGCCTAACTGACTATGTACATCTAAGTCTAGCCTGTTCATTAGGATGGCCTAACTGACTGTGTACATCTAAGTCTAGACCCTTCATTAGGATGGTCTAACTGACTATGTACATCTAAGTCTAGCCCTTTCATTAGGATGGCCTAACTGACTATGTACATCTAAGTCTAGCCTCTTCATTAGGATGGCCTAACCAACTATGTACATCTAAGTAAAGCCTTTTCATTAGGATGGCCTAACCTAACCAATCTAAGTCTAGCCTCTTCATTAGGATGGCCTAACTGACTGTACATCTAAGTAATGTCTCTTCATTAGGATGGCCTAACCTAACGACTATGTAGAACTAAGTATTACCTCTTCATTAGGATGGCCTAACTGACTATGTAGATCTAAGACTAGCCTCTTCATTAGGATGGCCTAACTGACTATGTAGATCTAAATCTAACCTCTTCATTAGGATGGCCTAACTGACTATGTAGATCTAAATCTAACCTCTTCATTAGGATGGCCTAACCAACTATGTAGATCTAAGTCTAGCCTCTTCATTAGGATGGCCTAACTGACTATGTAGATCTAAGTCAAGTCTCTTCATTAGGATTGCCTAACTGAATATGTAGATCTAAATCGAACCTCTTCATTAGGATGGCCTAACTGACTATGTAGATCTAAGTCAAGCATCTTCATTAGAATGGCCTAACTGACTATGTAGATCTAAGTCAAGCATCTTCATTAGAATGGCCTAACTGACTATGTAGATATAAGTCAAGCCTCTTCATTAGGATTGCCTAACTGACTATGTAGATCTAAGTCGAGCCTCTTCATTAGGATGGCCTAACTGACTATGTAGATCTAAGTCAAGCCTCTTCATTAGGATGGCCTAACTGACTATGTAGATCTAAGTCTAACCTCTTCATTAGGATGGCCTAACTGACTATGTAGATCTAAGTCAAGCCTCTTCATTAGGATGGCCTAACTGACTATGTAGATCTAAGTCAAGCATCTTCATTAGGATGGCCTAACTGACTATGTAGATCTAAGTCAAGCCTCTTCATTAGGATGGCCTAACTGACTATGTAGATCTAAGTCAAGCCTCTTCATTAGGATGGCCTAACCAACTATGTAGATCTAAGTCTAGCCCCTTCATTAGGATGCCCTAATGCCTCCATTTAATATCATCTTTCATTTATTCATTGCTTATCATTCATTACCATTCGGCAAAAATCCACCTTCTCGGCCCTCAAATTTGCTTCATGAGTAGTTTGTACCTCACTGCTGACTTGTGACGATGTTAGGCCGACGTTCACTGAAAGAAGGGAAGCTGTAGACAGAAATTCGTTGGTTCTTCGTATGGCGCGTCTAAAGTATGCAGTGGCCAGTAGCCTAGTAGTGGCATAGTAGCTTGAATGGAGTACCATTGAGTACTAGGGGGAGGCTGTTTCACAGCAATAGACAATATCAGTAGATATATCAGCAATGTCCCAGAAACAGTACAATCTGAAGGAAAAAAGAGAAAAATCAGGTGAACTGCGGGTGAACAGCGAGAGTCGTCGCAGAAACGGAATATACAGCGAGGCTTTAGCAGAAAGTATGTCAGAACAGATCACCATCTAATAGGAGGGACAACAGCAGAGCTGGCGGAAGACGGAGTGAGGGGAGGTGAAAGAAAGGAGCAGATAAAAGGGGTTGAGAAGGTGGGCCAAAAAAAAAGAAAAAAGAAGGATGCCCTAACTGACTATGTACATCAGTCTAGCCCCATTCATTAGGATGGCCTAACTGACTATGTACATCTAAGTCTAGCCCCTTCATTAGGATGGCCTAACTGACTATGTACATCTAAGTCTAGCCCTTTCATTAGGATGGCCTGACTGACTATGTAGATCTAAGTAAAACCTCTTCATTAGGATGGCCTAACTGACTATGTAGATCTAAGTCAAGCCTTGTCATAAGGATGGCCTAACTGACTATGTAGATCTATGTATAACCTCTTCATTAGGATGGTCTGACAGTATGTAGATCTAAGTGTGACCTCTTCATTAGGATTGTCTGACAATATGTAGATCTAAGTGTGACCTCTTCATTAGGATGGCCTGACAATATGTAGATCTAAGTGTGACCTCTTCATTAGGATTGTCTGACAATATGTAGATCTAAGTGTGACCTCTTCATTAGGATTGTCTGACAATATGTAGATCTAAGTGTGACCTCTTCATTAGGATGGCCTGACAATATGTAGATCTAAGTGTGACCTCTTCATTAGGATTGTCTGACAATATGTAGATCTAAGTGTGACCTCTTCATTAGGATGGCCTGACAATATGTAGATCTAAGTATAAACTCTTCATTAGGATTGTCTGACAATATGTAGATCTAAGTGTAACTTCTTCATTAGGATGACCTGGCAATATGTAGATCTAAGTATAACCTCTTAAGTCTAACCTCTTCATTAGGATGGTCTGACGGTATGTAGATCTAAGTATAACCTCTTAAGTCTAACCTCTTTATTAGGATGGTCTGACAGTATGTAGATCTAAGTATAACCTCTTAAGTATAACCTCTTTATTAGGATGGTCTGACAGTATGTAGATCTAAGTATAACCTCTTAAGTATAACCTCTTTATTAGGATGGTCTGACAGTATGTAGATCTAAGTATAACCTCTTAAGTATAACCTCTTTATTAGGATGGTCTGACGGTATGTAGATCTAAATATAACCTCTTAAGTATAACCTCTTCATTAGGATGGTCTGACGGTATGTAGATCTAAGTATAACCTCTTAAGTTTAACCTCTTCATTAGGATGGTCTGACAGTATGTAGATCTAAGTATAACCTCTTAAGTATAACCTCTTCATTAGGATGGTCTGACGGTATGTAGATCTAAGTGTAACCTCTTAAGTATAACCTCTTCATTAGGATGGTCTGACGGTATATAGATCTAAGTGTAAACTCTTAAGTATAACCTCTTCATTAGGATGGTCTGACAGTATGTAGATCTAAGTATAACCTCTTAAGTATAACCTCTTCATTAGGATGGTCTGACGGTATGTAGATCTAAGTATAACCTCTTCATTAGGATGGTCTGACGGTATGTAGATCTAAGTATAACCTCTTAAGTATAACCTCTTCATTAGGATGGTCTGACAGTATGTAGATCTAAGTATAACCTCTTAAGTATAACCTCTTCATTAGGATGGTCTGACAGTATGTAGATCTAAGTATAACCTCTTAAGTCTAACCTCTTCATTAGGATGGTCTGACGGTATGTAGATCTAAGTATAACCTCTTAAGTCTAACCTCTTCATTAGGATGGTCTGACAGTATGTAGATCTAAGTATAACCTCTTAAGTATAACCTCTTCATTAGGATGGTCTGACAGTATGTAGATCTAAGTATAACCTCTTAAGTATAACCTTTTCATTAGGATGGTCTGACAGTATGTAGATCTAAGTATAATATCTTAAGTATAACCTCTTCATTAGGATGATCTGACAGTATGTAGATCTAAGTATAATATCTTAAGTATAACCTCTTCAGTAGGATGGTCTGACGGTATGTAGATCTAAGTATAACCTCTTAAGTCTAACCTCTTCATTAGGATGGTCTGACGGTATGTAGATCTAAGTATAACCTCTTAAGTCTAACCTCTTCATTAGGATGGTCTGACGGTATGTAGATCTAAGTATAACCTCTTAAGTATAACCTCTTTATTAGGATGGTCTGACAGTATGTAGATCAAAGTATAACCTCTTAAGTATAACCTCTTAAGTATAAACTCTTAAGTATAACCTCTTAAGTATAACCTCTTAAGTATAACCTCTTCATTAGGATGCTAAACTGCTTCATTAGTATGCTTCTTCAAGTTCTGGGGGGAAAAAAGTGAAAAGCTAGAAATATTCTTTTAAATTGTCTAAATATCTATTTTTCTGTAATTAAGTCTTGCAGAAAAAATGTAATTAATTAGAAACCCAGAAGTGAAAACGTCAAGCAGTACAATAGATGTTTTGTGGCAAGATGACTGCTGACTTGTCATTAAAGGAGTACTAGAAATCGCTTCTATTACAACCCTCGCATAAACACTCTTTAATCTGATTCTGATTGATCAAATTATCTTCCGAAGATTCATGACTGATTCATTGAACCAATCAAATCTTTAATAACAATACCACTGAAAATATACCCACCGTGAAAGACGGCAATTCCAGGAAGTCTCCGTCCTTCAAAAGCTTGGTCGCTAATTCAGGTTGTACCCTATCATTATGAGAAAGGAAGGAAAACATAATTTATTTCCTATCAAATTAATTTCGTTATCTATTTTTTAGTGCCTGCTATCAAATCATCATTATGATATGCTACTGTAATTGCATGGGTTGCAGCAGTTAATGGATAATTTCAACTTTATGTTGAAATGGAGATTGCTAATTTATAAAAGGAGATTAATTGTAGCAATCCGATAGTAATTAATGATAGTAAGGAATTGTGCGGGCTTTTTGTACTGATAGTCTTTGGTGCTGGGTAATAGTCTTTGATGCTGGTAATGACCCTACAAGGTTTAATATGGGTAAATATTCTACTCCTGAATTTGCCTTATTTTAATGCTTTAACAATAAAAAAATGTAGAATTCCTGGATATAGATGGTTAACAAAATAATAATAAAAAATATGTTGTTTTTTTTTATATTTTCCTTGTTTTATAGACACCGGCCTTTTAGAAATTCTAGGATCTAATCACCCTCCCTCATGCTCTCTCCTTGATCAGGCTGTCCTAGGATCTAATCACCCTCCCTCATGCTCTCTCCTTGATCAGGCTGTCCTAGGATCTAACCACCCTCCCTCATGCTCAACTTGAACTTAAGCCAGTGCAGTACCTACTGCATCCATGTCTGCGCTAATTAATCCTGGCAGCTTGTCGGGTTTGATTAATTTCCTGATAACAAGAATAAATAACTGTCTAACTGCCTGGTTTCTTGACTGACAGGTACTTCCTTGGTCTATCTTAGTATTTATGCACAGCTGGGTATGGGGGAGATAGGGAATGGAGATAGAGAAAAAACGCAATTTAAGAAATGTGCCACGAAATTACTCGCTAATAATAGTGAATCTTCTGACTGACACTTATAGACAAACAAACTTCAAGTTTGCCATGGAGCTAGTTGCTAACTCGATCTGTATAATAATATAGACTTTATTTCTTTAACTCTGTATATATATAATCATGGCTCAACTCTTATAATCCGGCATGGGGGTGGGGAGGGGTGGATATTAAAAACAAAACATTGTTATTTAATTGGTGGCTCTGACAATCTAAATGAAACTTAAGAAAAATGATAACCACTAAAGAGCTAGAAAAATGTTTTATATACACTTGTGAGCTTTTTAGGGAACATTATGTCTCATGAACAAAGGATAGCCTATATGGGGAAAGCAATGAGTTGTAACATGTAACATGAGAACGGCACAGCCTTCAGTGGAAAGGAGGGAGTCGTCACCTGAGAAAACCATAGCATATATGGGAAAGCAGGGAGCTTTCACCTAAGAAAGGTAAAGCCTATTTGGAAAAGCAGGGAGTCGTTGCTTGAGAAGGGCATAGCCATTATGGGAAAGCAGGGAGCCGCCACATGAGAAAAATTCTGTCAATTTGACAAAGCTGGGAGCCATCTCACAGAAAACGGAATAGTCTGTAATTATGAAAAGGCAAGGAGTCGTCGATCAGGGAGCTGTCGCATGAGAAAAACATAGCCTAATGCACCTACCCGGTATCTCTGTTTTCCTCCACCAGGCATACCTTGGGGATTAGATGTCAGTGGTGACACATACCCTAGTAGGGAATTAGACCGAACCAGGTGCCAGTATGGGGATATTTGATATTGAATATATTGGCAGACCCTGGTGATTTAGACTTAATGTTGCTCCTAGGGATGGAAATTAAGACATTCATCTTGTACATTTGTCTTATTCTCCTGGGTATGCCCACTGAACCATCCATCCCTCACCCCAACCTTAATGGAGAGGGTTGGCGGATATACACTCAAGAGATATGAAAACGCAACACGGGAATTTCCGCTATATATTATATGTACAATATGCTGCTTTTAATCGAATGGTACATGATTACGTAAGACATTTCCTTTTGGAAAAAATACTAAAACAACAAATAATACAGCAAATAGTATTCCTTCAAAGTTTCATTATTAACAGAGTACGCGTTTGGCGCAATCATGTGAGCAAACTTAGGATGCAACATTTTGCAAACTATTTACGTTAAATACAGTACTGGACTAGCTCAGTTTTTCAAAGAGCAATTTCATAATTTATGAAGTTCTTGTTACAAGGTGTAGTGTGATTAAAACGTCTACAACATCACAGTTGTGTCCTTTCTCTAATTAACGGCAACTTTTTTTTTTACAAAACATCTTGGGATTTCTTTGGAATATTATGTGCAATTAAGTGTGCAGTATATACAATATATAGCGGAAATTCCCGTGTTGCGTTTTCATATCTCTTGAGTGTACTTGCATATAAAGTAGGGAGCCATCTCGTGAAAAAGATATACCTATAATTATGGATATGATGATATGGGAAAGCAAGAAGTAGTCACATGAAAAAGTCATATATATGGAAAAGCAGAGAGCTATCACATGAAAGAGGCATATCATATATGGAAAAGCAGAGAGCTATCACATGAAAGAGGCATATCATATATGGAAAAGCAGAGAGCTATCACATGAAAGAGGCATATCATATATGGAAAAGCAGAGAGCTATCACATGAAAGAGGCATATCATATATGGAAAAGCAGAGAGCTATCACATGAAAGAGGCATATCATATATGGAAAAGCAGAGAGCTATCACATGTAAGAGGCATATCATATATGGAAAAGCAGAGAGCTATCACATGAAAGAGGCATATCATATATGGAAAAGCAGAGAGCTATCACATGAAAGAGGCATATCATATATGGAAAAGCAGAGATCTGTCACATGAAAGAGGCATATCATATATGGAAAAGCAGAGATCTGTCACATGAAAAGGGCATAGCCTATAATTAAAGGAAAGCAAAAAGTAGTCACCAACCATCACATATAGCACAAATATCATATTGGAAAGCAGGAAGCCATCGCCTACAAAAGGCATCAACTATGATATAAATTTCACGGCAGGTGAGGAACATGATTGGAACCCCCCTCTATGCATACCTTAGAGCTGTATTAAACAGGGCTGAATCGACTGAGGAGTGTTGGTGTAACATGGTAAGTAAGAGGATAGATCAGTGGAAAGATAAACCCTCTCAGCCGATATGTTTTCCCTCATTCCTGTTGTCTCACACAGCAGGATGGCAGTGATATGTTTGCAAAATATACAAAACATATCTCGGAATGTCGGTGAGCAGAAAACACTTATCGTGGATGGCAGGAGGCTGGAAAGTTTTGGGTTTGGGAACTAAATCTTGTAATGGTGTGTTAAGAAAGAATGTACAAAATCAAATACAAAAACATATCATACCTAATCTGACATCTTTTCACGGTAAGCATAATAAAGTGCCATATTTATATAATGGATATATTTCGTTATTAGATTGGACACTGAAATGGTGACATCACTATATTTTGTTGAATATAATTATATAGGAACGATTTTTTTAGAGACAAAACAACTATGCTCATTTTAAGCTCTACTGATCAGAGATCAGCAGAGCTTATGCCGTGGTGCGGCGTCCGTCATCCGTCCGTCTGTCCGTCCGTCCGTTAACTTTTATTTGTAGCGACTACTTCTCTGAAACTACTGGATGGATATTCATAAAACTTTACAGAAATGTTGCCCATGAAGTCTAGTTGATCCTAGCAAACATTCATGTTGATGTGAAATCCAAGATGGCCGCCAAAGCTAAAAAAAGATTTTTTAAATTCAAGTTTGTAGCGACTACTTCTTGAAAACTATAAGTGATATTGATATGGGACTTTTTCTAAAATGATCAGCATGACATGATGTTGGTCCTTGTCAAAAATTGTTTTGATTAGATGTTAAACATGGCTGTCAGCGGCTATCTTTGTTTACATAGAATTATATAATGAAAACTTGTAGCGACTACTCCTCTGAAACTACTTGACGGATTTTCATGAACTTCACAGGAATGTTGCTCTTGATGTCTAATTGATCCTAGCAAAATATCAGGTCGGCCGGAAATTCAAGATGGCCGCCACGGCTATAAATAAATTTTCAAAAAACAAGTTTGTAGCGACTACTTCCTGAAATCAAAATCAATCAGTAGAGCTTCAAGGTCATTGACCTCTTGTTTTTCTACGAATTTTTAAAATACCCGACTTTCAAAACTTTGACCTTTTTCTGAAAGAAAAATTAAAAGTATTGCGCCAACAACAGTTAAATTTTACATCATAATTATGTACAACTTTTCTAGACCTACTGTCGACAAGGTACATAATGTAACTTGCATATTTCTGAGAATCCAAACCCTATACACACAGTATAACTGGCTATAACCAGCCAGACCAAACCCTATACACACAGTATAACTGGCTATAACCAGCCAGACCAAACCCTATACACACAGTATAACTGTCTATAACCAGCCAGACCAAACCCGAAACTGGGGCGTCGAATTAAGAGTTACCAACTCATAATTCTTTTTACACATGTTCAATCGTGGGTATATTTAGAACCCCTGAAAAATACTTTACTTTTAATTGATTGGCACATATATATTATTATATGACCTTAACAGCTGAATAGAGATTTGATACACGGTTTTGTAGTGTAATTTTGCCGTTATTTGGCGTTATGTATTAAGTAAGAAAGAGCCTCTCTATTGAATGTCATCACTTCCTATTTTGCCAGGCTGTGCACTGACCCATCAAAATAAAGTAATCAAATAGAAAACACAGAAAACAAAATAATTAAACACACATTAAAAAACACACACACAAAAAAGAACAACTATAAAAAAACAACTGCCTGCCCCTTGGATTAACACACAGTTTTGCCACCAAACTAAGGGACCACAAAACTTAGTGATGTAAGTACGACTGTTACATATGAGCCGAAACACGCAAAAACGACCCTTCAGACAAAATGTTTACATTTATGTTTTTTGATGTTTATGAAACACGGTGAATTTCTCTTTAAAAATCTGTATATTTTTATGCAGATATCTTAATTAAAAATGATTTTATCTCTATTTGAAATTTAAGATTGTACTCGCCATCCATTAATTTTGACGTTGATGTCCGCGTCTTGGACGACGTCCTTGATTAAATAACAACAAAAAACATAAACAATTACCATTTTCTATAGCATCAACTATTTATATTAAGAAACATATTCCATATGATATAATAATTAGGTAAAACACAGAAGTGACGAGAAATTTGATTAGTAATTAATTGATTACCGCCGACGTCATAAATTGTTACTTTATGACGTTGTCGTCTAAACGTCCAAAGGGACGTTTTCATGTGTTGCGGCTTATATAATAAACATCAAAGACAAATAGCTGCACCATGCAATAAGTATAATCATTTTGATAAACACAAACTACCAGTATTATAGATTCTTTACTACAAATGAAGCAATATTAAAGGATTTTGATCAATTCTCGTGCTCTGCTCTTGTCGGCCATTGTATAGGTATAATCTTGTAAAGAAATAAAACTGACAGCTACCAGTAACCAAACAGTATAATTTGAAGGGTGAATGCAAACCTATTGTAACTATATACAGCCATTAAAAGTGCGATTTTTTTTATTTTGTGTTTATTTTTAATTAAAATGTCTCCAAGATCAATTTTTTAATTAAAATGTCTCCAAAATCAATTGCATACTGTAATTCCGTTTTTACTTTTTTCAATACATGAATTTGATCTGTCACCAGATTTATAGGGAATGTGGATAATTTATAACATGTACATAACACTACAATCGATCTTGGAAATAAACACAAAATAAAAAACTTGCACTTTTAATGGCCTTAAAGGGACACACGGCAATCTTGATTTTTTTTCAAAAACTCACGCGTCCCATCAGTTTTTCTCGTAACTTGCATTAATTTTGTTCAATCATTAATATTAAATGTTTGAATCGTTCAAAGCAAATTGTTTTTACATATTATTAACTTTTGATAATATTGCACCAATTATATATTTAAAAAATGTAGAATAATGAAGGAAATAGAATTCTCGTTTTTTTTATTTAAAATATATGCAGCAGTTTTAAAGTCAAAATGAAACAGGATTAATAAATCGCTTTGGGTAGTGCTACAACTGATTGACCAGTGTCAGAATAATGGGGGGAGGAGTGGGGTGGTGGGGGGTTATCATTCCAGTGTGGCAGCACTATAAAGAAACCATTGAGTTCGCTGCTTCCAGTAGACATATCATCACATCACACAAAAAACACACAGATTAAGTCCAGACTCCATTGTGCCTATAATCGTCGGGTAGGACGCCTGTCGTAGGTGGACGAACTATAATCCTTAGAAATACACACACACAACACACACACACACACACACACACACACACACACACACACTTGTAATGCCCGATATAAAACTCAAGATATTGTCCCTTTAAATTTCTAAAGTACAAACAAACAAAAAGTTTTGCTTTGAGATGACACAATGCTTTCAAGAATTCAGTTCTCGTTATCAACTCTGACTAACTATTATAGATTGAATAAAAACTTTAATGATAGCAAAATTAACATTCAGCGATTTTATTTTGACATGTCTTTTCACCCGTTTCTGAAGTCCGACCTTGAAAAAGAAAAAAAAAAGCTTGAAATAATTTAGACCAACTTGAAAAGAGTTTCCAGACTTGACCTTTGCAGTTATTCAAACTTTTTCAAAGTAGTTTTCAAACATTTGAGAATCAGTTTGAGTCCTGGCTGACCTGACGTGTCAATCAAACAAGAAACCTGATCATCTTGCACTGCTGGGAGCTGTCACTCTGCATTTTATGACTTCTAGATTTTCCTGATTTATTTTATAAACATTCTGATATAATCAGCTATGAATGCAGAGTATATGATATGGTTTCTGTGCTAAAAAATCAACAGACTATTTATTGTTGTTATATCCCAAAAAAATACAAAATAGCCTGGCGCAGATCCAGGTTGGTGTGGGGTTTTTTTGCAGTTAAAATTATAATCCTTTGAAAACAAATATTTAGTGTCTAACCATTGCAAAAAATGTGGTGTTAAACTTATTTTTGCAAAAGATGTTGCGTTAAACTTATTTTTAAAAAAATGTGACGTTAAAAGTTATTTATGCAAAAAATGTGGCAGTTAAAACTTCTTTTTGAAAAAATGTGACGTTAAAAGTTATTTTTGAAAAAAATGTGGCGGTTAAAACTTGTTTTTAGGGTCCTCCAACCTGATGTGGAAGTCTTGCCTTATACATTGCAGAGGTTGAACCATTTTTGAGGGGTGGAGGGAGTGATCCTGGTTCCGCGCCTGCTTTATACAATGTAGAGATTAACGTTACATTTTTGAGGGGTGGAGGGATCCAGCGATCCTGGTTCAACAGCTGCTTTATAAAAAAAAATCCAATTTATTGTAGAGGTTAAAATAACATTGTTTGTGCCAGGGATCCTTGTTCCACACCTGCTTTATAAAATTCTTACCATACTTTCCACAATTATTCATGATGGTGATAACATATACTGGAATAAGTTTGCTCTTTTGTGTTTGGACTTTATAATTACACATTTTTGTACAAACCAGTTTCCTGCCAATATTTAAGAGTAAAAATGCAGTTTAACCTTAACCTGCTAAGCACGACTATAATAACCTTTGCGTCCATTATAAACCTAGATCAGCCTGGGAGTAAGGCTGATCAGGGTTTACAATGTCAGGCTGCTGATCTTTTTCCCCAAAACACCACTTTGTCAAATAGTTCGTATTGGGCCCGACTTCATCTTTGTGATCATGTTAATGCATTGCGTGGTCAAATAATCAAATCCTGATATAGGTCAAACTTAAAGGGACACAAGGCAAGTATTTATCAGGCACCCCAATTTATTAATTCATTATCATTTTGAGTTTAAAGAAATAACCTGCCTAATAACAGCAGAATTGCAATACAAAACCATGTTTCAAAACTCTATCCAGGTGTTCAGGTCATATAATAATGCATATGTGCTGATTAAATATGAGTTGGTAACTCTTAATTCGACGCTCCAGTTTTGAGGGTTGGCATGGCTGGTTAAAACTATTTATACTGTGTCCAAAGAGTTTGGATTCTCAAAATATGTAAGTTATATAATTATGTACCTCGTCATCTGTAGGTTTAGAAACGGGGAACATATTATGTAAAATGTGGCTGTTGTTGGCGAGATATCTACTTTAAATATTCTTGCGTATTAAATAGATAAAACAGGAAGGACTTGTGCATTTTTCTTTGTTATTAGTCCTTTAATTATATATTATTTGAGAAATATAATCAACAATTAGTAATATTTAATAACTATCGATTTTCAAAAATTCATGTTATATAGCATTACGTGGTCCCGCCTTAATTTCATTAAGTGATGGGAAAGCAGATATTAGCAGGATTTTATAATATATATTTTGACTATAAAACAAGTTTACCTGTTTAAAATTACCTACAGTTAATTACACTATGAATACTTTTAAGTCAAAATAAAGGTTTTATTTCATACCCCAGCCAACCCCGTTTTTGCTTCTTGGAGAAGGGGTTGGATGGGGTATGAAAGTTAATACTCGGACCACGTAATGGATGCCACGAGTTTAAAACAAATCAAAATTGCCGTGTGTCCCTTTTAAGTAAATGCCAGTGATGATTAGCTTACAGGGATAACAAAACAAGTCGCAAGGTATACTCAGCACTCTCAATGGCATGGATGACAGCTCAGTTGTGGTCAGGAAATGGGAAAACTCATTAAAAACAGTCTATTAAATCATTTTAGAATTATTTTATTATTAGAATTTTGTGTATCTGGGTTTCAAGAACCTCATGCAGTAAAACCTCAGTGTGTTCTGAGAATGTAATAAGCTTTAAATTTAAATATTGGCCCAATTTTTATCACTGAACCAATCAGAATGCTTCATTCATATTTTCATTTGGTTGTTTCTATCATGACATCACTTTCTGGTATTATGACATCACACCCTGGTATTATGACATCACGTCATGCTATTATGATGCAACTCAGTGTGTTATCAGAACTGAATGAGCCTTTTAATTGCTGTGAGAAACAGATTAAGACTGTTTGTATAACTCATTGAGTAATGAGTTTCTTGAAACCAAGAAACACAAAATTCTAAAAATAAAGTAATTCTAAAATTAAAAGTCACATTGCTTAAAAATGATTAAAAACTATGTGCCTGTAGTTCTTAAATTACATTTTTTACAGTCGGCTTGGTCAACTATTATGCTATATATAGTTACAATGGTAAAAGAAACCAAATAAAGAACTTTTTATTTTCATTTCTTCTAATCCACTGAATGTTCTACTTTCAGGACCCACTATACCAGTGCTTCCTGAAGAACGACAATTCGGAACCTCAGGATATCGCGGGGATAGACTCGGCAAAACTGCACTGCTGTGAGAAGGCGTCATCTAAAAGATGTGGTTCCCTGTGTGTGAAGGTAGGTCTAAGTTATTCTTGTTGGACCAGCTGGTACTCTGGCTTCTGGTCAAGATTTAAACCCGGGACCATGTCTATCACAAAGCCAAATTTGGTTATTGAGTACGTAGAAATGTGGGAGCCATGCCCTACTCTTAATATCAAAATAGAGTCCTCATAATGGTTCTTTAACATGCCTATAAGATGGATTCTGATAAACAGGACCACCTGTTGGCTGGAAACAGGACCACTGGTTCGGATGGAAGTAGGACCACCTGTTCTTACAGAAACCGGACCACCTATGCAGAGGAAAACAGGACCACCGGTACAGACGAAAACAGGACTACCCGTTTGAGTAGATGAGGCTTAGGAATAGCACCTTCCAACTGAGTGGCGCCGTTGAGACTCGAACCTGTGATATTCTGGATGGATTCTGATAGACAGGACCACCTGTTGGCTGGAAACAGGACCACTGGTTTGGATGGAAGTTGGACCACCTGTTCTTACAGAAACAGGACCACCTGTGCAGACGAAAACAGGACTACCTATTTGGGTAGATGA
Source organism: Cyrtodaria siliqua (assembly GCA_037043455.1). Taxonomy (NCBI): domain Eukaryota; kingdom Metazoa; phylum Mollusca; class Bivalvia; order Adapedonta; family Hiatellidae; genus Cyrtodaria; species Cyrtodaria siliqua. The sequence goes on from JAWPHD010011111.1 coordinate 59,507, forward strand.
GGCTTAGGAATAGCACCTTGCATAGGCTGTGCCAAAAAAACTGAGTGGCGCCGTTGACACTCGAACCTGTGATATTCTGGTTCCAATTCCATTATGCTATCCACGGAGCCACACCAGCTTGCCATAGTATTAGTTAGGGGCTGATTCGGTGGTCGAGGGTTAAGACATTGCATTTGAAACCTTCTCGCCTCTCACCGCTACGGGTTCGAATCCCACTGGGAGCTGGACTTATAAATGAAAAAGTGTCGATTTTTACGGATGGCGGGAGGTATACAGTACTGGTTCAACTCAGGAATGAATAGTTGGTCTGCCTCCACCATAAAAAACAAAAGACTTTCATATAATTGCATAAAATGCACTGAAAAATGATGTTCAGCACCAAACAATTGTTTTTCACTGGTTGATATTATAATATATGGTTTCTAATAATCTGAGAAATGTTCAGTCCCACAACGTATTCATTTATTGTCCACAGTTTATTGAATTTGTATCTATCATTAAATTGCGCAAGTGAATTATTCAATGCTACACTTAAATTAATACCGTTGTTATAGCACAATAATTACCTCTGCTCCAAGAGTGAAGCTGCTCAGACATAATCATAAGTGGAAACACAAATTAGTTTTCCTATATAAATGTCTAGCTTAGAAATACTCATGCATTTTATTCGTTATTTATTTTTCCTTAACATGTAATGTGCCTAGGTATTTTTGTGTGAAGAAGCTAACCAGCTGCTGGCTTGCGAAACATCGGTGGTTCTACCCAGGTGCCGGCTCAGGCACGAAAATTGCCCAGAGGGGCACCTGGGATCTTCCTGCACCAACGGAAGCTGGAAAAGTCGCCACATAACCTTAGCAGTTAGTGCGACTATAAAATCCAATTGTGCAAATATAAAATCCAATTCATTTCTGTTAGGAATTGAAACGCCTACTGAAAGGATATAAATTTCTCGTCATTCGGGTAAATGTGTGTTGCCAGCTTGATTGTCATTTTCTACATTCATGCCATACAATAGGATTATTTATAATTTGTATATCATTTCACTGATTTGTTGGAATTTTGCAATATGTCCACCTGTCCCCTTGGTTAACAATTTAGGATTTATTGTCTACCATGTTTCCCCTGATAGTAGTGCCTGGGCCCTATGCAAAATGTCAAAGCGGTGCCTTGTAAAATGTAAAAAAAAACAATTATTGAAAAGGGGGCAATTTTTGGATAAAAAAGATTGAAAATGTATTGGAATTTTGGAGATGTTTTATTAATTTGATTTTTTTTTCTTTGGTTGTTTGGGCTACTATCATACATGTGATACCACACTCTGTGAGACCAAAACTCACAAAATTTCGTCTCTTCAGAAGTCGAAAGTCTGCGATTTGGACATTTCACTGACAAAATTATGAAATGAAAACAAATTTAAAAGCTCTTAAATGATATTTTCCTATCTTATTTATCATTAAATGCTTTAAAAGGCTTAAATCTATAAAAATATTTGATAAAACCTCACATGTACCTTATGCTTATAGAATCTGACAGATTTTGGACAAATCTCCCTTAAAACATTCTTAAATCTCCCAGACTGTCACTTCAAAAGTATCCCATGTATGTACTATTAGAAGTGGGGCTCTTATTATGGGCAATATGGTATATGTACTTATCTATACTTTCACAAATATGTGAATATTTTCTGAGTGTCATATAGCTGCTTTAGGGATATTTTATATCCCTGTACACTTTGCTCTGTGGTGACTGAAAGACATGCATTCTATTTAAAACACTTTTGTCTAGGATAGGGTATATAGGAGTATCAGTTGACAATTACATTTTATATAATATTTTAATTTTCCTTTTTGCCTTCAGACTCACAGCTGGAAATGGTCGAGCATCCATAAGTTCGAACAGAATTGTGGCGGCCATTTGTCGTCTCCCGTGGCACAGATGGAGTCCCTCATGCATGGCTGCCTCAAAGATGGTAAGTTCTCATGTCCTCTTCATTGAAGGGCAGGGGAAGTGTGGGTGGGGTGGCGGGGTGGTCGACCGTCATGCATGGCTGCCTCAAGAGTGGTAAGTCTTCACATGACTTTATTTCATTCAGGGGCGGGGACAGGTGTAGGTGGTGGGGGTCAACCCTCATGCATTGCTGTCTCGAGAATGGAAAGACTTCACATGTCCTCTTCATTCATGAGTGGTGGGGAGTAGGGGTCGAACATCTTGCATGGCTGCCTCAAAGACAGAAATATCCACACTTTCTTTTTATTGAGTCGCCTGCAAAGCATGTCAGATAACACTTAGGGATCACTTTGTCCATCATCTGTCGTCATCATCCGTCACACTTTAATTTGCAACCTGACCTTAACTTGAAAGTGGTGAAGTGAGGGCGATATAGGTATCACGTTGTCCGTAACTTACTGTCGTGTCCCGTCACATAACACATTTTTGTCCTGCCGCGTCCCATCCCGTCATGTCCCGTACTGTAACACATGTTCATTACTTGAAATTCCTCAAACACCTTTGTATGGGTTGTTCCCAAACTTCATATAAACATAACAACTGATGACCTTATGTCCCTGTACATCACCCATTGTTGATTGACTAATTTATTACAGAATTATGACCTTTTATTTCACTTAAAATTTAAGCGGGGATATTCGTCACCTTCAGTGCTAGTTCTAGGTTTGGTTTCCGCTCAATAACTTTAGTTAGGAATGAGATATTGGCATGAAACTTCCTGGATAGGTAGCTTACATAAAAAAAGCAAGCCTGGGATTGCATTTGTGGTCACTGGGTAACCCATTCAAGGTCAAGGTCACTGTTCCAAAAAATAGGAAAACAGTTTCCGCTCAGTAACTTCAGTTAGGAATGAGATATTGCCTGACCTTTCTGGATAGGTCATTTATTTGATGAGGAAGCGTGGGGTTGCATTTGGGGTCACTGGGGTAAAGGTCAAGGCCACTGTTACTAAAGATAGGAAAACGGTTTCCATTCAATAACTTCCGTTAGAAATGAGATATTGGCATGAAACTTTATGGATAGGTAGCTTATATAAAAAAAAATCAAGCTCAGGATTGCATTTGGGGTTACTGAGTAACTTGTTCAAGGTCAAGGTCCCTGTTACTTAAAATAGAAAATAACTTCAGTTAGGAATGAGATATTGGCCTGAAACTTTCTGAATAGGTAATAGGTAGCTTATATGAAAAGGAAGATTAGGATTGCATTTGAGGTCATTGGGTTTAAGATCACTGTTACTAAAAGTAGAAAACAGTTTTAGAGTATTTTCAGAATTATCCCCCTATAAAAATACTGTATGTTGAAAATTAACTAAAATCTGTTGTGAACATCTTGCATACACTATTCAAATGACTAATCTTTCAAATTATGGAAAACCCGGCTTTAATGCCAACAGGCTTTTCTCTTGTTATTATTTGCATTCCTCAAACAGTTTTGAATGGTTTGTTCCCAAACTGTATACACATAACAATTGATGACCTTATATGCCTATACATCACCCATTGTTGATTGCCTAATTTATTACAGAATTATGGCCCTTTGTTTAACTTAGAATTTAAGTGGGGTATTCATCACCTTCAGTGATAGTTCTAGTTTGACCTATGTTCATGAAACTTCACACACATCTTCATTTTACTCCAAGAAATGTTGTTACACATGTCCAATAACTCGTGCACTTTCATTTCGGCAGAGTTATGCCCATTTTCATAAAACTTTAACCTGCAACCTGATCTAGCTTATGCAAGACAATTTCGTTGAGCTTTGTACATCCTATGTGGACATAAACCAGGTGAAACAGTGTATCACAGCCTTGTAATTAAAGAACTGTAGGAATCTGTTCGTAAGCATCTCCTTGGCCGAATGGTTAACAATGTTGCATTGTAAACCTTCGCCTCTCACCGCTGTGGGTTCAAATCCCACTGGGAGCTCGACTTGTAAGTGAGGAAGTGTCGATTCTTACGGATGGCGGGAGGTGTATAGTACTGGTTCTACCCAGGAAAAGTGGGTGGTCTGCCTCCAAAACAAAAAATATATATAACCTTACATGTGTTGAAAATAACGTAAAACACGATACACAGTTATAGGACTGTCCCGAGATTCCTCTGTTTATTGAGAATCTCTGTAATTCATCCATGTAATTAACTGACCCCAGAGCAATAAAATACCTATTTTCGCACAGCAGGGCATCAATTATCTGACAGCTATCTGCAAATAGAGATAAGGCAGTGATATATTCTTCTAACATTTAATTCTGCATGGGCAAAGTTTTAGTTCATTCGCTGGCATTTTAGGTGCTTTATTGCCATTTTATTGACCTCATGCTGGGTATGCCGACCCCAAGCTGATTATCATGTAACTTGAGCTGAGTAGTAACTACTACATGTTTTCAGGACAGTCCTATAACTGTACAAACAAACAAAGAATCTGTTTGTTAGTAAGGGTAGGGCAGGTTCATGGATTCCTATATGTCCTTCCCCTCTGGATTCCTATATGTCCTTCCATTCTGGATTCCTATATGTCATTCCCCTCCGGATTCATATATGTCCTTCCCCTCTGGATTCCTATATGTCCCTACCCTCTGGATTCCTATATGTCCCTACCCTCTGGATTCCTGTATGTCCATCTCCTCTGGATTCCTATATGTCCTTCCCATCTGGATTCCTTTATGTCCTTTCCCTCTGGATTCCTACATGTCCTTCTCCTCTGGATTCCTATATGTCCTTCCCCTCTGGATTCCTATATGTCCTTCCCCTCTCTCTTTGGGAATGGCTCTAAACAACCTATAGTGTGTTGACAAGCCATCAAACAACTACATTCCGTTTTCAGTGGAGGAGCCATGCCAGTTAGGTTGTAATGGCCTAGACTTCTGTACAGCAATGAACCACCGACCACTGGAACATTTCCGTAGTTGCACCAAGGAGTCTGACAATGCCGCCAGAAATGACATCATGTTGTGGCAGAAAGGAACAATATCACTGCCCAGCCTGTCAATCCCTGTCAAAGGTTCGTAATTTATTGTATTACGATATTGCTGCCAAGCCAGTAGTCAATATATTAATGTTTACATTTTAACCATATTATTGACCACACCGTAGCTAAGCCTTTCCATCCTTTCAAAGTTTGGTCCTTTGTTGTTTCCAGATTACATTCACCATTCACAAGCTAAGCTCTGATTCCGAGTCTTTCAAAGCTACTAATTGCTTTCGTAGAACTGAGAAAAAAGCCAGCATCCTGAGTACAGCACCATTAAAGCTAAGAACTATAAAAGGATGTGGAAAAATTCAAAACAGGATTATGGGGATTCTTGCATACCGGATATGGATATCCACAACTCATATGCAGGAAGATTTTATTTTAAGCACGGATTTTGATCAAAGTGACATGCTGTCCGCTGTTGATAACAACAATAAAACCAACATGTCAGTGCGCAATATGTCGTGGTATGCAAGAAAAATTATCAAACATGGGTATCCGGTTCAGATAGGGAAATTCCATCTTTATAACTGTTTTAATCCGACGCCAACAGAGCCTTGGTTCCGATTAACGATTAATACAGTGATACCTCATGTTGGAATTCCCGATTTTCATAAGAAACGTTCTTATAATAGTGAAGGAGTGTCTAAACTATGTCACCATACAATTCAGGCTCTATTTTCAATGTGTTGTATCTCGTAAAAAGGAGATCTTCAAAAAAACTTGCTTGACAAATTATCCCTTGTATTATGTCTGCATATAAGTCCAGGTCAAACAGTTTGGCATAGTTTGTGTAAACAAAATTTTAATCTTCAACACTAAATGTCAGTAAGAAATAAATGGAAAAGTACTGGTATGTGATTTGCATGTTCAAAGCACTGTTAAATGGAAAAAAATATAAAAAATATTGCGATTGCAATGCTGTCAATGTGGTGTAAACTTTACTGGCATCAGTTTTCAGTTTATTGACTTCTGATTGCATTTAGTATTCTTTTAAGAATTGTCATTTTTTCAGACATCCGTAACTGTGAACCCGAGATGTGGAAAGCTATAGCATGTGCCTACCAGATAAAACCCTGCTATAAAAAACCCACCCCACCACAGATTTGTCAGTGAGTATAACTTGCTATCTAACATGGCCCCATATTCTCGAAACTTTCAAATCAACATTTCAAACCCAAGCTTAATCTTACTTAATGCTCAGCCATTCCCGTCATTCCTCGGGATCCCGCCATGTGTCTATCATGGCGCTTCGGTATGTTCAAAAGTAGCAGTCGGCTAAATGACATTGCAAAATGTTGAAGATAACTTTGATTTTGAATGCAAATTTGTTTTTGCGGGAATCTGACGAGCGTCACGCTAGTATGACGTAACCAATATGGAAACCTGCGTATTACATTTGAGTCGTGCTGCGAAGCAGTGTACGAGATGTTGCGAATGCAAGCAAATATTACATCTGTCCTGAAAATTTCGTAATGGAAAACATGCATGGAAAAAACTTACAGTTTTCAAGAAATATTTGAGTTTTACACTTGAGCATGGGATTTTGGCTGAGGTAGTTTCGAGAATGCGGGACCATGGTTTATTAAAATAGTCAGTGCTTATTAAGGGGGTATAACATTCTATTAATACCTCTGATGTTCCGTCATTTAGTTAGTGTTTAGCCATCGTTTTAAATGCCATAAAACATGTAAACCATTGACGCCATTTTAAATGCCAGATCCAATGTTGTTAACCCTTAACCCGCTAAGCAGGGTTTACAATGTCCTGCTGATCATTTCCCCCAAAACACCCCTTTGTCACATAAATGGAATGGTCTTAATTCAAAGAAAGAACAGTCCATTATATATATGTAGCGGGTTAAGGGTTAAAAGAAATGCCATGGTATCAATGATCTTCAAGTCCCAGCCACCAGGTATCAATCTGGCACAATATAAACACATTGGAAATATTTTATATCTTAAATAAAGACACACCCCACCAAATATTTGCCAGTGAGTGAACACCATAGGCAGCTATGACTGCATGTCAACTTTTAAGACCATTATTTTGTTCATATAAAAGTCCCGTTTCGGGCATTTGTTGATTTACATATATAGTTTATATTACTACCATATCATCCCTTATTTGTAAATAGTTTTATCTTTATATATTTACATTGATTTTTAATTAATCCTTCTTTTCTTCATCTTTCATCAGTTTTTGCGCACAATATGACCCATTTATGTGTCGACGTGCCGTAAAACACCATTCATTCATATAAAATTCTATTCTAAAGCACTTGCCAAAAATCTTGCAATACGACTGGTTGACGTACAAGCATTTTAGACTATTAAATGGTGCATAACCCATTGAATATCCAAACATGTGATGTTCAGCTGTCAAAAACGTGATGTCATAACATTTTATTTCAATGCGTTTGTGAGTAAAACTGTCAAAACAATGAAATAAACCAGTATTAAAATTTTGAATTTTGTGATGGTAAATAAGTCGTGTAACGGTCGCAAATCGTGTTAAACGGCTCCGCAAACACGTCGCCATTAAGCAAAATTTGAGACCATTAAACGACTGATGTACTGTCGTAGAATTCAAAATATCAATACAGTTAACCCTACAGTAAAAGGTTTTCTTACAAATAAATCACATAGATGGGTTGAACTGGCGTAACTAACACTTTACTATTACTACTGATCAAATTCCACATTCATAGTTCATGTACGATACTGGGATATATTTACATTGGCCGTTGATACATCAGCATCACATGTCTGCACAACTCAGCTTTTTACAAGGTTGTTTTAGAGGTTGGCAGGGTTGGAATGCATTTTGTGTTGACCGGGTAGGAATACCTTTTGGGGGGTGCATTGTGGGGTTGGAAGGGCTGAAGTGCATTGTAGGGTTTGCAGTGATAGTGGCAGTGTTGGGGTTATTTTGGGTTTGGCAGCGCAGATGTGGGTAACAGGAACAGAACTAAAAATGTGGGCTGGTGAGCTATTAAGGAGGACAACCCTTTCTATCCATATGACAACACCTAATGTATATGTATATTACTTTGAAGGGAAGACTGTGATTACATCATGAACAAATGTGGGGACAGTACCCGACTTAATGGTCAAATGGTGACGGACATTTGTAAGAGGTTACCACTCGCTGGCAGTGGAGAGTGTATCTCCGTCAAGCAATATATGTGTAAGTATGTCGTTTTGTCATGTGACATTGATTAGCATCCTTTCTCAGGGATTTCTCAGAACCAAAATCATCTGGAGAGAAAAATATCATTTTGCAAAAGGTTATGAGGTATTTAAATGTGCAAGTGAGATTTGTTTACTGTGAATTGGTAAAAAAAAAAGATGTTTTGTCCATTTAACATTTTTGGATATTTAAGAAAACAGTAAGAGAAATGTCCCTAAAAATCACATGTAACAAAATAAACAACCAATCTAATAGTCTTACATTTCACATTTTCAGCTGACAGTCCCCACAAAACAAGCCTTGAGGAAATCACTACCCCGTGCAAGCCAAATCCATGTGGGAAGGACGAGGTGTGTTTGCTACATCGTAGAAAATGTCGACATTCAAAGTCTTGCCCCCACTTTGTGTGCAGAAAAGGTATGATGTTCATTCCACCTTTTGACTTTCTAAAGCTTGCATAAATCAGTTTCTAATTAAAAAATAAGTTAAGTTTCGCTGAATGGGTCTATATCGTACAGAGTACTACACAAATGTACCCCGTGTATATTCGTGTATACACATATATGTACCTGGAGAACACATTCTAACAACTATAGGGCCCTGCATAACACCATTTTATTTCACGCTTAGCAGTGAAATAATGGATTTCAGCAATGAAATAAAAGTGGTATTTCATACATGTGAAATATAGAGTTTTAGTTTTTCACTGCCGGAACTACTTTTTTAGCTCTACTGGCCAAGGGCCAGCAGAGCTTATGGGATGGTGTGTTGTCCGTTTTCCGTCGTCTGTCGTCCGTTAACTTTTGCTTGTGTACACTCTAGAGGCCACATTTCTGATGCAATCATCATGAAACTTTGTCAGAATGTTTGTCTCAATGAAATCTCGGTCAAGTTCGAAAATGGGTCATGGGGGGTCAAAAACTAGGTCACTAGGTCAAATATTGGAAAAACCTTGTGTACACTCTAGAGGCCATATTTTTGACCCGAGCTTGATGCAACTTTGTCAGAATGTTTGTCTTAATTATATCTTGGTCAAGTTTGAAAATGGGTCACATGGGGTTAAAAACTAGGTCACTAGGTCAAATACTTGAAAAACCTTGTGTACACTCTAGAAGCCGTATTTCTGACCCAATCTTGATGAAACTTTGTCAAAATGTTTGCCTTAATTATATCTTGGTCAAGTTCAAAAATGGGTCACATGGTGTTAAAAACTAGGTCACTAGGTCAAACTTTGGAAAAACCGTGTGTACACTCTAGAGGCCATATTTTTGACCCGATCTTGATGCAATTTTGTCAGAATATTTGTCTCAATTATAGCTTGCTAAAGTTCGAAAATGGGTCACACAGGGTCAAAAACTAGGTCACTAGTACACTCTAGAGGCCATATTTCTGACCCGATCTTGATGAAACTTTGTCGAAATGTTGTCTTAATTATATTTTGGTCAAGTTCGAAAATGGGTCCCATGGGGTCAAAAACTAGGTCACTAGGTCAAATACTTGAAAAACCTTGTGTACACTCTAGACACCATGTAGTACGACTCGATTCATCAATGGTATAACAGCCAGTAGAGCGTTCACAGGCCCTCTTGGGCCTCTTGTTTTTTCAATGTCAGAAACTCTTTTTTTTCATTTGTTTAGAAAATAACTGTTTAATATATATCATTTGACTGTAAATTGTCTAACTAAGAAAATGAGCTATAGTTTTTAAAACTGGTCAAGTATTTTAGAATTGTCATTTACAGTGAAAAATGTGTTGGTAATTTTTTTTCAAAAACTGCTTTTTTTCCGTAAGTTGCTATAAAAATTATGCCATTGGATTGGGAATAACTTAACTAAGAAAATGAGTCACAGATTATTGAAATCGGTTAAGTAGTTTAGTTATGGGGAATTGAAAACAACTATTTTATCCTACTAAGCCAATGACATCGTAAAATTTTTATTTATTTTTCTGCATTCTGCAGTACACTTTGATTACAAAGCATAAAGTAAAAAGAAAACTTGTTGTTTACTTTATGAAATAATATTATGTTTTTCTTGCACCAACTTGTTCGTTTTTTTTGTTTGTTTTTTTAATTTGTACACCATTTTGATGCTCCTGCTACTAGTATTTGTTTTTACATTCAGAATTTTAGTATAGATTCAAGTATGTTCACAAATCAGGCTAATTGGGATGCAAAGACAGAAAGCTTGCAACCTTTACAGTTGTCAGCATCTGGGTATTGCATGCTTGCAGACAATAATCTAAATGGCATCTAATATTGGAAATTCACATAAGTGTCATGTTTGATATTTTCAATGAAATGTCGGCGGCATTTATAGTAGTGATGAAATAAACAAGCAATGTGTAATGTAGATATGTTTGAAATCGAGGAGTTTACAAGCATGACATCACTGTGATACCAGAAAGATATCCAATAGGGTCAAATATCTAGTTTTAAGCCTTAAATAATGTTACTCTTAGCTTTGAGAAACTTAAACTTTCCTGGATGACCTAAAAAGTCTCTAAATTTTATTTTCTGACTTTGAAAGCTCTTTATAAACACAATTATTGAGCATAAATTAGTAAGAACAAATTTGAAAAATAAATGGTTCATTTGACATGTTTGAAGAATATGAAATGTGTAATTTTAGGATGGTTACAAGATACAGTATATCGTCACATTCTATCTTCATGCCATTTTTTTAGAAGTTTAAAGTCTTTTTGGGTGCTGAGTCTTAGTTATATGGACATGTAATTTAGAGTTTTGAGTGTATTTGAGATGTCTATTGTAATTCAGCATTTGTAAGTGTATTTGAAATGTCTATTGTAATTTAGAGTTTGTGGATGTATTTGAGATGTCTATTGTAATTCAGGGTTTGTGAGTGATTTGAGATGTCTATTTAAGAATTGATTTGCAAACATGCTCATGGAATTAACCATGTATGCATAAATGCCTAAAAAATTCTAGTCATTTCTTATATTTACGTTAGTTTCCTATATGAACATTACCGTCGATACAGAAACATTGATGATGATAAAAAAATTATTGCAAGAGAGACATATACTGTTGGTGTATTCTCAGAAAGCGGAAGAGACATTTTTTATTGAGACACATATGCGCAAAAACCCCGTAAAGTGAAGTTTATTCGAAATTGAACTCTTTCAACAGAATCAAGTGAATGTATGTATTTCTATTTTCACAGCTTGTAAGATGGGTCAGGTATCTAAAGTGATGGTCCCACAGAACACGCATGTCGTTATTCCCGTGTATCATTCCGGGGTGATCACTGAGTGTCAGCACTACACCGTGTGCCATTGTTCTCACACTGGACACATTGGCAACTGTAACACTATGCCATGTTTACAGAAGAACCACTGCACTATCAGCACAGGAAATGTGAAATGTAAGACTTTATTTGATTGGTTGTTTATTTTGTTAAATGTAATTTGATTGGTAAACACTTTTGAAATATATTTAGTGGTTGTATATTTTGTTACATTTTATTTGTAATGTAATAGCCTCGGTTCCGATTGAAACACTTATACTGAGGGTTGGAATTCCCTATCTAAACCGAATACCCATGATAGATTCTTTTTCTTGCATATCAGAGACATGTTGTGCGTCGACGATGCCAGCTACTAACGTTTTGCATGTTTTCCTGCTTACCGGATGTTGGCGCGCGTGAATTTTATCTCGACCCTAGGGTGAGATGGAAATATCTAGCCCCGGTAAAATGGCGGATATCCTTGTCCGGTATGCAAGAATACACTATTTTGACTGGTTGTTAATTATAATAATCTGCTACTGGACATATTAATAGGGAACAGTGTTCAAACCAGTCAGAGCATGGGGATTCCTCAAGATCCTTCCCCCATCTTTAAAACATAATTTCTCCATTGTACATGTAGCATATTTAGTAAGCCATGTAAATGAATAAAGTTCATTTTTTTCCAGCCCATGGCGACCATTTCCGCTCAGAGTGTAATGATTGCGTCTGCTTTGGTGGAGAGACCATCTGCACAAAGAGACAATGTAATATTCCACACACCGGGAATATTCTAAAAATGACAGGTAACAGTAATGAAACATTCTTTCATTTTTGTAAACTGGTTTAAGATTAAAGTAATAAATAAACGTATGCTGCCGAAGCTATCAGATAAGCATAAGATATGTACATATTTTTTTCTAAATTCTTGATAAAGGCAATGATGAGTGCTGTAACCATACAATGAAAGTTTTCATGTCCTCTATATCAGTTTTGCCTCATGAATGATATATTTATCATTATCTAATAAATTGGCAATGTGGGAATATAATAAAGCCATGAAATAAAATGTCATAAAACACTAGTGTATTAAATTTACAATTGAAGGATGAATCATCGTTTTTTTTTTCCATTTATCTCTGTGTGCGATCAAAATTACGATTAGATTTATTAAATCATACAATAACGATAGTTATCACATAACACCATTCAATATTTTCGATATTCCACTAGTGGTATAACATAACGTTAATGACGTCATGGACATGTACGTTTTCCGACGTAATGTGACGTTATAAGTTATGTGATAAATAGAATCTAACATTTGTTCTCATTCAATATTGAATTTATTAAACTCGTTACCAAAAACGATATAATGCTCGGCAAGAGCCTCGCATTATATCATTTTATATCATTTTGCCAACTCGTTTAAGAAATTAAATAATGATTGAGCACTCATGTAAGATCCTCTATATAAAGGCAGCTACATTAATAAATGCATTATGTGGCACTTTTTAGAGTTATGTGATAAATAGAATCTCACATTCTTGCCTGTTTAATATTTAATTTATTAAACTTGTTGAATAAAATTGATATGATCTTTGTCATAGCCTTCACCACATATAATTTTATCCAACTCATTTAATAAACTCAGATTAAACAGGTATTCATGTAAGATCCTCCATATATCAATTCTGCCCTTCTTGTGTGATATATATCCATATTTGGGGTTCCTCTCTCTGGGTGGTGTTCTTAATACTCACACAGACGGTAAAAAATAGGCAATATTTAATAACATTAAATTGTAATTTACATATTTGGAGTTAGTTACTAAATACATGTATCTCCAGCTGGTTTGTAAAGATTTACAAGCTTTTGTTTGCCTTGAGTAGGTCTATGAAGGGTCAAGGTCGTTTTACATTCAGCTTACAAATGTATGTATAAATTGTTTCATAAAATAAAAAGAACAACAAACCAAAATACATATTAACAAAATAATATAAGTATTTTTCAAAATTTCAAGGAATCCTGAACTGTGAGTGCATCAGGAAGTATCAACCTGTGTGTGCCACAAACGGCAAGACATACCCGAATTCGTGCATGGCAAGGTGTGCGGGGCAGACACAGTACCTCAATGGGGCATGCTATGTGCACGATCCATGTAAAGACAACCCATGTGAGAAGGACTACAGGTAATGTTGGGGGGAAAAAACATTTTACATTTGATTTTTTTTCCCTTCTTTTATTTGTTTTGTCCTCCAACTGCTGGAAACACCTGTTACATGGTACAAATATGTATAACCAATAAATAAACAAATAACCATCTAAGAAGATTACATTTGGCTTATTCAGAGATTATGAAATTTTTCAAAATAATGAATTTGATTTTTATGGTTTTTACTCAAAAGATATTACATAAGGCCACACAATAATGATGTATCGGTTTTCGAAATTTTGCTTTGAAATTAAGTACATAGGAGGTATTTTTTTGTTTAGGTTTTTGCATACAACAGTACAATTTTCTGCAACGATTTCCATGCTTAATTTCGATAAGAAGTCGGTAAATGCTAAGTTTTGTGACACTTGACAACATTCTCGTGTAGAATTCTTTCTGGTGTATCGTTCAAATGTGGCGGGAAATCTGACGACATTGATATCAGTCCAGTGTTAACTAATTGTTTTCTTTTGGTGTGATCTATTAAAGTTCTCTGGCCATGTTTTGTTTCATGAACATTTTTATGTTTATTTAAATCGAAATCAATACTCAACAATAGATATTTACAATTCACACATTGCAATATCTGTGAAAAGCGAGAATAAGATTGTATTTGATGACGTAGAAAACTTTGAATAGGTAAATTAAGCCACATGTAAATGTATTTATGAATTATCTGGCAATAGTTGTGCAGGTATACAATTCAGATTTACCTCATTTCCCCGTGCAGTCACGCAGTGGTAAAAGTAGTATCTACGCCATGCAAATAATACTTATTTTTACATACAACTTAGTAGCAGTTTTAAATATATGTTTCTCTCCGGGACTATCAAGAAATGATGTTTAAGAGTTAAATTTGTTAAACTATACTACTACAAAAAGGGTGGCCATTCACCTTTAAAGTGTTTTCTGTGGCCATTCACCTTTAAAGTGTTTTCTGTTTACTGGTATCCATTCACTCCTTCATTTATTTATTTACTTTATTCTTCAGATGCCTTCCTCATAAACAAATCTGTTTGGCCAATGGGAACAGTCCATGTATACAGTACAAGTGTGGTAAGTGTGATATGCCAAATCTTTTGGTATTCATAACTTTCAAACCCTCCATTAGTTTCCAGAGATGTTGAGATATTCAGTAGGTGATAATAAAGGGTTTTACTCGGACGTTATCCTCAATCTCTATTTGAAAAATCTAAATATTAGAACATAAATTAAATGTATCCATATTGGTGTTTTAAAATAACACAGCACCAACAAAAGATACAGCTTTACACACAAAAATAAAGCTTTGAATATAATTATTACTACAAATTAGTTTCATAAAGAGCTAAAGTCAGCTGAGCATCAACGATCAACGCCAAGGCTACACCCTACCAGAATGTGGAGGTGTTTTGTTTTATTGATCATTGATTGGTCAAATTATTTTGATGATGTCATGTAAAAGTTAAGAATATATAGGTATATGATAATTGTGTCTCCAGGCAGGTGTGTTAATATACTCGGTAAAAAAAGTTTTGGACCAGGGTATATAAAGTCATATAAAAATAAAACTAGTGGACAGAATTTAGGTATCTTTTTTTAGTAGCCAATGTCTACCCTACCCGGTTAATTTGGTACCAAAAACATTAAATTCCAAACAAGTCCATAAAAAGTAACAGTTACGGACACATTCGAGTAACCAATAAAAAGATTATTATTTTTTCGCAAACTTTCATTGTAAACGATAATTATTGTTGATTGTTGATCTATTGTGAATTATCAACTGAGATAATAAGGGTCATGGTCGGATGTCATGGTTCAGCGAGCGATCATTGTACGGGCTCGAACACTGCCATGGTCCAAAACCTTATTTACAGAGTATATGTTGAGATGCACGTTATCAGGGTTTAACTTTTAAGAAAGAGAATACATCTGTGTGTCCCTCATTATAGTAACATGCCTAAATGAGTTGCCTTTATTCATAGAGATGGCTTGGAAAAAAAAACACATAAACAAAACAAAAATAAAGTAGTTTTGTAACGTACAAAATGCTGATTCATGGAAAATTAAATACTGTGGAATCATTTTATTTCGTGGGCATTAAATTTCGAGGTTCTTTTCAAAATGACAATTTCGACGGGACGTAAATTCGCGCATTTCTGATTTTTTAAAAAAATCAAAAAATCCTTGAAGACACATTTCCCAACTGAATGTTGTCGCTGAAAAATCATGGATAGCATGCTTTTTAACTGCTTACTTCTCGCTGACTGATTACCACAGAGACATTATATTGAGACCCCATCACAGTTTTTTTCTTTTCATTTACTATTACCTTAGTTTTTGATATAAAATATATTGTAACTAAAAACACTAGATTGTTTATTATGGGGGAGCATAGAGTCGCCGCTTTTCCCGTCCGTCCGTGTGTGCGTCCGTGCGTCACACGTTTTGTCCGGAGCATAACTCAAAAAGTATGCTTGATTAAAGTTCGTGTGAATGATTAGGACAATGAGACGGAGTGCAGTTCATAGGAACCATTACTCTAGCTTCACTACTTTTTTAATTACCTCCCTTTTTTAGCTCTACTGATCAGAGATCAGCAGAGCTTATGCCGTGGTGCGGCGTCCGTCGTCCGTCCGTCTGTCCGTCCGTCTGTCCGTCCGTCCGTTAACTTTTATTTGTAGCGACTACTCCTCTGAAACTACTGGATGGATATTCATAAAACTTTACAGAAATGTTGCCCATGAAGTCTAGTTGATCCTAGCAAAAATTCATGTTGATGTGAAATCCAAGATGGCCGCCAAAGCTAAAAATAGATTTTTTAAATTCAAGTTTGTAGCGACTACTTCTTGAAAACTATAAGTGATATTGATATGGGACTTTTTCTAAAATGATCAGCATGACATGATGTTGGTCCTTGTCGAAAATCGTTTTGATTTGACGTTAAACATGGCTGCCAGCGGCCATCTTTGTTTACATAGAGTTATATAATGAAAACTTGTAGCGACTACTCCTCTGAAACTACTTGACGGATTTTCATGAAACTTCACAGGAATGTTGCTCTTGATGTCTAAATGATCCTAGCAAAATTTCAGGTCGGCCGGAAATTCAAGATGGCCGCCAAGGCTAAAAATAAATTTTCAAAATACAAGTTTGTAGCGACTACTTCTTGAAAACTATAAGTGATATTGATATGGGACTTTTTCTAAAATGATCAGCATGACATGATGTTGGTCCTTATCAAAAATCGTTTTGATTCGACGTTAAATGTGGCTGCCAGCGGCCATCTTTGTTTACATAGAGTTATATAGTAAAAACTTGTAGCGACTACTCCTCTGAAACTACTTGGCGGATTTTCATGAAACTTTACAGGAATGTTGCTCTTAATGTCTAATTGATCCTAGCAAAATTTCAGGTCGGCGGGAAATTCAAGATGGCCACCATGGCTAAAAATAGATTTTCAAAATACAAGTTTGTAGCGACTACTTCTTGAAAACTATAAGTGATATTGATATGGGACTTTTTCTAAAATGCTCAGCATGACATGATGGTTATCCGAGTCGAACATTATTTTGATTCGACATTAAACATGGCTGCCAGTGGCCATCTTTGTTTACATAGAGTTATATAATGAAAACTTGTAGCGACTACTCCTCTGAAACTACTTGACGGATTTTCATGAAACTTCACAGAACTGTTGCTCTTGATGTCTAATTGATCCTAGCAAAATTTCAGGTCGGCCGGAAATTCAAGATGGCCGCCATGGCTAAAAATAGATTTTCAAAATGCAAGTTTGTAGCGACTACTTCTTGAAAACTATAAGTGATATTGATATGGGACTTTTTCTAAAATGATCAGCATTACATGATGTTGGTCCTTGTCAAAAATCATTTTGATTAGATGTTAAATATGGCTGTCAGCGGCCATCTTTGTTTACATAGAATTATATAATGAAAACTTGTAGCGACTACTCCTCTGAAACTACTTGACGGATTTTCATGAACTTCACAGGAATGTTGCTCTTGATGTCTTATTGATCCTAGCAAAATATCAGGTCGGCCGGAAATTCAAGATGGCCGCCACGGCTAAAAATAATTTTTCAAAAAACAAGTTTGTAGCGACTACTTCCTGAAATCAAAATCAATCAGTAGAGCTTCAAGGTCATTGACCTCTTGTTTAAAAATCTTATCCAGAGCATAATAGAGTTCCATACGGATTCATTTTGAATAAGGAAGCACTCACACTAAACATTACTTTTTTCTGTGTAACTTTCGGGATGCATCCATCGGTTCTACCGATTCTCTTGTTGTTATTATTAATATCAGAAAACAAACAACAACACACGAACACGAAGTGATAATTTTACTGCACCATATATTAATATTAGTTCCCCGTATGGCCCATATGAGGTTGTCCACATGTCCCTCACCGCTGCGGGTTTGATTGTTTAGTATGTGAGTATCAAGCTATCCAGCTTGCTTGCGGAACATCGGTGGTTCTACTCAGGTATGCGCCCGTGCACGAAAAAAAGATTTGGTGGAATTCCGACAAGCGGTTTCTGAGAAAAAGTTGTCAGAAGCAAATGATAACGACGACGACGACGGACCGATAACGGAAGGACGACGAGTGATTCCAAAACATCACATTGAGCCTTCTGCTCAGGTGATCAAAAACACTGACAGATGACAACGATTTTTGAATTTTGAAGTCCCGATGAGTTTCTTGCATTTGAGATTTACTAAAACATGGCAGAGAAGTGACTGATAATAGAGTATATTGTGCTAAAAATACAAAAACTATTAAGTGTTAACACGGGTCTTTAAAATCCATCTATACATCGTTGTTTTAACATATATACAAGTGCAAATAAAATGCAAAAGGGTTATAATTTTTATTACATTATTATACACTCTTTATGGGATGGGCCTCATCCGTTGACAAAAAACTAATAATCTCAATTTCCTTGTGCAAATATATTTCTAACAGCGATTTACAGTTACCTATAGAAATTCTCTCCCCCCCACAAATACAATAGGCTCGAAATGTGTCTTTAAATTTGTCCCTGTTAGCCTAGTGGAAAAAAGGTCCAGTAGACCTGTATGGTGATAACATCACACATTTCCTGTCGCATGTCAAATTGCCCAATTAACCATGGTTCATTAAACATTAACACATCCAATTAACGGAGATTTATGTCGAACACCATTGTTTATCATTACTAATTATTTCCTGTTTATTCTAGTTTATTCTAGTAATCGGTCAGGCGTAACGAAGTTTTAATCTCGGCCAATACCGCTTCAGTCATTAAAAAATACAAAATTTGATAGCTATTTTTTTCTTATTTTCAAAATACTACTTTTTTATTTGTGTTCTGTCCGCATCTAGTATTTTATTGTTGATAAAATATAACAAACAATTCCGTGTTAAATTCATTGAGAACCCACCCAGTTGTCGAACAAATAGTACTAAGTACTCGGTAATTGATGACAATGATAACGAACGTAAATATCGGTATACTGGTTTTGAAGAGATTTAAACAAACATTCAAGTTGGGTTTTTTTATTATCAATTAATAAATAAATTAACCTTTTTTTCTGACAACATACAGCCTGATTCAATAGTTATTGACTAAATGATGAGCCCAAAACTGCTATGCGCTACTGTACATTATGCCAATTTATTGATTCCGAATCGAGACCACGAAATCCACGAAATTAAATCCCCCACGAATATTAATGATTTCACAGTAAGGTTGATTTCACAGTAGGTTGTTTTTACAGTAGGTTGCATTTTTGTAACTGAAGAAAATCTGAACGTTTTTTCTACCAAAAACTTGTTATCAGAATATGATTTTAATTTGATATTTTAGGTAGCTAGTCTGACTTCCCTTCGTTTTTACTTACCTTAAAGGGACATATGGCAATCTTGATTTTTTAAAACTCGCTGCATCCTGTTAGTTTTTCTGCATAACTTGCATTTGTTATTAATTATAAGAATAATATAAAGCAAATTATTTTCGCATGTTACTAACTGTTGATAATATTGCACCAGTGATATACTTAAACCTACTGGCGTGGCGCAGTCGGTAATTTGGCGGAATTGTAACTGGAGGCCCTGGCTTCAATCCTCCATGGTGCCACTGAGTTTCGTCGGTGTGTTCTTGGGCAAGACACTTTCCCTTAGCCTCGTCCGTCGGATGGGGACGTAAACCGGGCGGTCCCGTGTATCGGTCTATCCCCCGAGCACGTTAACGAACCATAGGAATCTATTCAATAATAAGAGTAGGGCACGGTTCCCGGATTCCTATGTATCCTTCCCTCTCTCTGGGGCGCTCTAAATAACATATACTGTGTTGATGAGCATTCAGTTCAATTCAATTAAACCTATTGAAAATTATCGAAGAAAAATCAAAACTCAACATTTTTGTTTAATTATATTCAAGCAGGTTTAAGGTCAAATTTACCCTGGATTAATAACTGAGGCGCTATTTTTAATGCTTGATAAAAACTTCAAGATTGCCATATGTCCCTTTAAGGCCAAAAATATCACAAGGTACTTGATGTTAATATAACATCTTTATTTCCATTCAGTTGACACGTCCTTCTGCAGTGAGCACAACCATGAACCCGTGTGTGACAGCCGAGGTTTAGAATACACAAACGACTGTATCTTACTGTCGAAGGGCAAATCTCTCGCATACAGAGGACATTGTGTGGTATGTAGAAGGCTTTCTTAAGTTAGGTTAAAAATATTCAAAGATAAAAATAAACTATATAAAGTCTGTCTCTAAAGTGTTGAAGATGAATATAATTTTGGTTAACTTTTTTTTTATAGATAGAGTATCAAAAATTACTTCTTTTTTTTCTATCCATTTGTTGACACTTTCTGTGATGTAAACAAATATTACTATTATTTAAACAAAAACAACAGCATACTTTTGTGTTAATGAAATTTTAAAAGTAAAACATTTATAAAAATATTTTCCTTGCAGATGTCACCATGCTCTAGCTTTGGTTTGGTATGTGGACATGACGGTGAAACTTATGTCAGCGAATGTACGGCTCTCGCTGCACGCACCACCATTGACTATTTAGGGGCATGTAGAACATTCGGATACACCTCTGGTACGTTTTCCATGTCTGGTATTGTAAAGATATATTTAATTAATTATAGCTTCACCCTTGAAAAAAATAGAAATAACATTGAGAGATTCGATATAGTGGAGTTTTTAAAGAGGCTCTACCTATATATTTCTGTCCACCAATTGATATAAACTTTACTTAATTATAAAGAGGACTATGAAAAAGGTAAATGGCAATACTTTCACCCCATGTAATATGCGTTTTGCTGGGGAAAAACAGGATTGAAAAGATCGGATTTTTGAAATTGTATTCGTAATTGTTTTAGACAAGCCGATTGCGGAGATTTTCCGATCTTATTCGTTTACAATCGGAACTGCCTCGTCCGATTGGCGAAGAATTCCGATCGATTCGTTTACTATCGGAACTGCCCCGAATAGTTTGTTTTCGTTCAACTGAATTGCATTGCGCATGTCCGAGAAAATCGTAAAAACTCGTAGTTCTCCAGCAGGAATAAACGGCAGGGCAGCATTTTATTCAAGATATTGTTTTGATCATAATTAATAATTTACAGAACTGGAATACGAACTATGTTTCTTCTTAGAATACTCATAAAATAGCTTTGTATACATATAAATGCAGTAATATTGAGTATTTAATATTTTACATTAAAAATTGCGTAGATATAGGTAGTGCCTCTTTAAGCAGCTTTAGGCAGAATTCACTTTGAAAATGTTTAAAAATTAATGTACTCTTTACAACAAAATCCAAAACATTCTTTCTGATTCTAGGTGACCAGTCTCTGAAGCAGACATGTGAAGAAGTGGAGTGTAAACCAGTCAATCCCTCCGGTTGTAAGGGAATTATCCCCTCGTGGTCGTGCTGTCCAATTTGTGGTAGGTATTAGATTATCTCCCTTTGTATTGTGTCATAGGTGTTACTAAAATAGCCAAAACTGTTTACAACAGTATAGCTAACATTAGTGTACTTCAGGTATTGGTTTTGTATTTGCCGACATGTTTTATTCTAACCTGAAATTGACAGATTTTATTTAATAAATTTAACATCAAATTATTATAATATGGAAAGACAGGTCTGGAGTGCATCAGAGAAATTTGAATAATTTTTTGTGATTTTTGTATATTTATATTTTGCATGACTTCAATACGAAAAAAGTATTTGTTATTTTTGGTAGAATAGTGCATTTATTTTTATCGAGAAGTGTGGATTTTTTTTTAGCGTGAGTGAAAACCTCTATATTTTAATCATGAGTGATAATATCTTTTGTGCTGGATGATGTAACAGCAAATCTTCTTTTTATTATATATATACATGTTATAACTGAGTGAACATATAGGATCTAATGTCAAACTGTTAAACATTTTAGAATTTTAAAACATGCATTTTTAATTCCTCAGCTGCGGAGTTACGGGTACTGATAAATGAAAATTTAGTAGCAGACGTCAGGATGGCTAGAAGAAAAGGGCCCATCACTCTTAATGACATACTTGAGACACTGTCTACATTGATGTCTGTGTCTGAGTGCGATGTTTTTGGTTACCTCGGTCTCGATGGGGACATCATCATCCTCGTAGCCCCGGTAAAGGAAAATCCAACCGCATTGCAGGTTAGTTTTTGAATGTTTTTTTACAAAAAAATAAAATGTTTTAATGTTTTAATTTAAAAATGCAACATAAGCTCACATTTAAATTGCAGTTTCGTATTTTCAAATTGTTACGATCATTAAATCATTAATGAAAAGTGCATTTTAACATAAGTTTGTTTTTTATTACAAAGCCACTACCTCACTTGTAGGTATATAATCTGTACCTAGCCGAATGAGGGTGGTGGGGGTGGGGGTTATTAGAAGCTGAAAAAAATATCATTTTTTTATTTAAAAAATGTAATTTTACAACAAAAGTGGGCAGTGGGTGTTTATAAGAGCAATTAGGGTACATGTATTAGACATTTGTTAAGAAGTTATAGGTATCCTTTATAGCTGTGGAAAGCTTACACAATATCATCAATTATTTGTTGTTTTTCTTCAGGTAAATGCTTGTATAAAAGAAGCGGAAAGATTTGATTCCCTTATACAATCTCGGAGCCCCACGTTTGCATCCAACATGTTATTGACTCCATTTTTATATGCCCCATTACGGACACCTGTGATGACGTTAACCTCAGGGGCAGTGATTTATACTCAACCTTACTTAGTGATCTTGACACTGATTTTACTACATTTTATGGAAGGAATGCTCGGAATTGTCTGACACGTGACAACCTATGACACGTGAACATGTTTCTTTCGCCTCATGTGAAAACAAGAATCTCAAAAAAGATTGCCAATGTGCTTCAACAAAAATGGTGCCATTTTCTGCAAATGAGCATGCATAATACAGGAAGTGGAGGTTTCCTTAGCGACAGCCAGACTCCTTAGCAACCTGCTGTTGTTCCTTAGCAACAAACGGCAGATACTTAAGTAACGATCCTAGAAACCAGACACAGATCTGCAGAGTATTGCCATGGAGGAAAAAGTGTGAAATATAAAGGCCTTAACAGTTGACTTGATATGGCACAGATCTGAAGGATAAAGAATCATGAGTTTGAATCTCAGTTTTTTTAAAACATAGGAATTTTGATATTGTTAAGACTGGTTCTTTTTTATTAAGACACATTTTATGTGGAATAGTCTGTGTTTTCGTGATCTGTGTTTTCGAAGCATTTTTCAGAGTAATATAATATAACAGACCTGTTGCTACGTAACCAAATTTTGATTAAGCAAAGCTATCTAAATTTGTATTTAGATATTTATATTGTAGTATTCATATGTGACTGTGATATTTTGTTGCTGTGGTTACTTCATTATGGTTGCCATGGTGACATTGCCATAGAAGATAGAATAGAAGCAGCAAAGCTTTTTATAATTAAATATTTATAAACTGTGATTGCAAATTACAGCAAATGACAGACATTGCTTCAAGCAGCTCGTAACTTAATATTGAACTGTAGCTGGAAGCGGAAAGCATTAAAACAGTACCTGATGGGCATTAACTTATTCGCAAATTTTAAAAAAATCGTAATCGTTAGAAAATCCGTATTCGACTTGAATGTTTTATTCATGAAATGCTTGTGTACTTAACGATTTAAAATTTAAAAAAAAAAGGATTTTTTTTTTGTAAAGATTAAACATTGCAGCATTTTTGATATTGAATTAAGCAATGCAACTGTTGATGTATGGTGGAAGAGAACTGTATTTTGCAAATTCAGCGAGCAGTTCAACAAAGTATTATAAAATGGCCATCAAATGGTTATATTTCAATGCTGGTTCCTGTCATTGCTGATTCCATTACAGCATTGATTTCATGTTAGCACTGGTTCTATATCAGCACTGGTTCCTTAATATTGACGCTGGTTTGATTTCAGTGCTGGTTCCATGCCAATGCTGGTTCCAGGCTATGGCTGGTTCCAGGTCAATGTTGGTTCCATGATAGCACTGGTTCCATGTCAGTGCTGGTTCCATATCAGCACTGGTATCATTTCAATGATGGTTCCATGTCATTGCTGGATCCATTTCAGCCTTGGTTCCATGTCAATGCCGGTTCAGCTAAACTAACACAATTCTAGCTTGACTGTTACCTGGATGTTCAAGTTGCCTTTGTTAACAAATATTTGTGTATAGTGCAAGAGCTGTGTAGCAGCTTTGCAGTGTAATGGACAACAATCATGGAATTGGAACTTGGCATGTTAAGCAGAAATAGATGTTCTACCAACCTTCATGAAATTGGTTATATAAATGTTCTGTTAAAAGAACAAAAATTATATTGATGCTCTTTGCAAAGCAAAAGTACACTAGATAGTGAGAGTTCAACGCAACTGTGGTATCTTCTGCTTTATGTATATTTAGTTACAACAATGCTGCATTGAACCCTCAAATTAATTTTATATGCCCTAATTTGTCAAGCAACTTTTAAAACAGGATGATTTTCATTTTTATTTTGAATTACGCAAGCTACCAAGCATCCAGTAACTTAAAATACCAAGTTCACATTTACAGGAGTTGTGCACAATGGGTCATGGTTCTAAAATCTTCATTCAGTCCCCTGTTTAATAACAGTTCTGTAATGCTGTAAGTGTCCATACATGTAATACTGTATGTGTCCGTACATGTAATACTGTATGTGTCCATACATGTAATACTGTATGTGTCCATACATGTAATACTGTATGTGTCCATACATGCAATACTGTATGTGTCCATACATGTAATACTGTATGTGTCCATACATGCAATACTGTATGTGTCCATACATGCAATACTGTATGTGTCCATACATGTACTACTTTATGTGTCAATACATGTACTACTTTATGTGTCTATACATGTAATACTGTATGTGTCCATACATGTAATACTGTATGTGTCTATACAGTATTTGTGACATGGCAAGGTTTTGAAATTGTGTCGTCTTTTTATTATAATTAAATCAGCATTATTTGTTGTTATGGTCAGGTTTGTAGTGTATATGAGCGATGTATTTGGCGATCTCGCATGATTGGTTACAAACTCTTTGAAAATCTTCTGCAAGCTATTGTAGGAATACCAAAATACTGATAGAAATAAAAATAAAAATAAATTATTGTGTATGGCTAATGTCGACAACATGTTTACAAGATTTGGTATGGATGCCAAAATACAGAAAGACAGAAAGACAAAAGATGCACAAACTAATGTATCCATCTTATTTCGATAACGTGTGTACAAGATATACATGTAGTATGGATGCACAAATACGACGGAAAGTAAAACAACAACAATTGAACTGTTTTTTCTTATTTTGACAACGTATACAAGGTAAGGTACAGTATGGATGCAAAACAAAATGACAGAAAGAAAGTAACACTAAATTCATAATGAAGTTTGAAAAAAACAGCACATGTAGGCCCTACATGTAGGGAAACCCCAACTTATTTCCGCATGGTTTTGGCAATGATCCATAGATTTGTACGAGAAATTCAAGGAGTTTGTAAAACCCTCAGCTGAGGATCCCTAGTATGTTGTGGTATTCATGCGTTTGTATGTTATTTTGCCAATATGTTAATGTAAACGTGTTGCTAATGGTATCGGCATATTATTACTCATTGTGTAAGCATATTATTGCTGTGTAAGCATATTATTGGTAACTGTGTAAATCATCTTATTGCTAATTGTGTAAGCATATGAACTGTTACTGCGCTCATAATTAGGCCAAACAAAAAAATAGGTGTGTTTCCTATTACATGCTCTAAAAAATAGGGTCGGTAGGTAGGCATTTTCTTTTGTTGTTTTTTTTTCTTGTTTTTTTTTGGAACAAGATATTGTGAGATTCTACATGTATTTATCTCATAAACCCCATACAAGTTGATGATACAGCTGAAAGTTGCTCTGTGATGTCAGTTTACCTCGATATATTGTGATAAATCATTGTTCAGAACAATTTTTTTTTTTTTATTTTTTTTTTTTTCATTTTTTTTTTTTTTCATAAAAAGTATTAGGGTCGGCCCCTTAAAAATAGGGTCGGTCGGGCCACCGGAAACACAGGTATTTTTTTGTTTGGCCTTATAAAGAATAAAAACTGTATGTACATTCTGTACTCAAAATCACAAAGCTGTTCTACAAACTAATAAACTGCATTAAATGAAATTGTAACGAGATATGCGATAGGAAGTGACAGTGAAGTAAGAAGAGAGTGAATGGTGACCCGTAATGGAGATATAGCGCAGCTGACTGAAATCTCGTATGGCTTCGAGAAGTGGAAGGAACCTCGTTTTAGCGGTAAACTTTTCTGAATATCCGCCATTTTGTTTCCATCGGTGAAGTGCTCTGCTTTGTGAAATTGCAAAATATTTGACTGTTTTGCATTATTAGGTCATCTTACTTCACAGAACTTGTTCGTTGTTATATTACTAATAGTTAATATTGACATTTTGGGTATTTTTACGTTACTTTACAGTGAATTGATTAATATAAAATAAAATGCACAAACTGTTGGTCGGCCGTGTTTGTTAAAGAATTGTTTATCAGAGATGTCGAGATGGCGCAATCCGCTATACATTTGTTTGTTTTAATTAATTCCTCAAAAATAAACAGCTCGCCGTCGAAAACTGTGATTGTAAAAAGTAGTGGTCCATTTTTTTTATGCAAAACTCCTTTATTTTATCTAATAATTTGTTTTAAAGACTGCATAGATATCGACCAGCATGGCCGATTCTAGCCAATGCCGATTAAATGCACCCTTTTGTACTTCTCTATTAATTTGTTTGTTTTATTTAATTCCTAGAAAATAGACAACTCGCTGTTGAGAAATATGATTGAAGAATGTAGTGGTACACTTTTTGTTATGCAAAAACCTTAATTTTGTCTAATAATTTGTCTTAACAATTGCATAGATATCGCACAAAACGACCATACATGCCGATTCCATCCAATGATTATGAAATGCCATCTTGTTTGACTTCGCTATACATTTTTTTGTTTTAGTTAATTCCTAGGAAATAGACAGCTCATTGTCAAGAAATATGATTGACGGATGTAGTGGTACACTTTTTGTTATGTAAAAACCTTAATTTTGTCTTAACGACGACATAGAGTGTCGACCAAAACGGCCATACATGGCCGATTCTAGCCAACGACGATGCTGTAGGAATCCGCTTTAGGTTTTTTAATTTTAGTTAATTCCTCCAATAAAAACACCTCGCTGTCGAGAAATATGATTAAAGAATGTAGTG
>JAWPHD010011112.1:0-86940 GCA_037043455.1 Cyrtodaria siliqua
GTAAAAAACTGACCCTGGATATTGTCCTTAAATACAGGCCCATGTAGAAACCTGACCCTGGATATTGTCCCATAATACAAGCCCATACATATACATTATGTACAAACCTGACCTTGGATACTGTCCCGTAATACAAGCCCATACATATACCTAATGTACAAACCTGACCCTGGATATTGTCCCGTAATACAAGCCCATACATATACCTAATGTACAAACCTGACCCTGGATATTGTCCCGTAATACAAGCCCATACATATACATTATGTACAAACCTGACCCTGGATATTGTCCCGTAATACAAGCCCATACATATACCTAATGTACAAACCTGACCCTGGATATTGTCCCGTAATACAAGCCCATACATATACCTAATGTACATACCTGACCCTGAATATTGTCCTTTAATACAGACCCATACATATACAGTATGTACAAACCTGACCCTGGATATTGTCCCATAATACAAGCCCATACATATACATTATGTAAAAACCTGACCCTGGATATTGTCCCATAATACAAGCCCATACATATACATTATGTACAAACCTGACCCTGGATATTGTCCCGTAATACAAGCCCATACATATACCTAATGTACAAACCTGACCCTAGACATTGTCCCGTAATACAAGCCCATACATATACGTAATGTACAAACCTGACCCTGGATATTGTCCCGTAATACAAGCCCATACAGATACCAAATGTACATACCTGACCCTGGATATTGTCCCATAATACAAGGCCATACATATACATTATGTACAATCCTGACCCTGGATATTGTCCCGTAATACAAGCCCATACATATACCTAATGTACAAACCTGACCCTAGATATTGTCCCGTAATACAAGCCCAAACATATACCTAATGTACATACCTGACCCTGAAAATTGTCATTAAATACAGACCCATACATATACATTATGTACAAACCTGACCCTGGATATTGTCCCATAATACAAGCCCATACATATACATTATGTAAAAACCTGACCCTGGATATTGTCCCATAATACAAGCCCATACATATATATTATGTACAAACCTGACCCTGGATATTATCCCGGAATACAAGCCCATACATATACCTAATGTACAAACCTGACCCTGGACATTGTCCCGTAATACAAGCCCATACATATACGTAATGTACAAACCTGACCCTGGACATTGTCCCGTAATACAAGCCCATACATATACCAAATGTACATACCTGACCCTGGATATTGTCCCATAATACAAGGCCATACATATACATTATGTACAATCCTGACCCTGGGTATTGTCCCGTAATACAAGCCCATACATATACCTAATGTACATACCTGACCCTGGATATTGTCCCGTAATACAAGCCCAAACATATACCTAATGTACATACCTGACCCTGAATATTGTCCTTAAATACAGACCCATACATATACATTATGTACAAACCTGACCCTGGATATTGTCCCATAATACAAGCCCATACATATACATTATGTAAAAACCTGACCCTGGATATTGTCCCATAATACAAGCCCATACATATACATTATGTACAAACCTGACCCTGGATATTGTCCCGTAATACAAGCCCATACATATACCTAATGTACAAACCTGACCCTGGACATTGTCCCGTAATACAAGCCCATACATATACGTAATGTACAAACCTGACCCTGGATATTGTCCCGTAATACAAGCCCATACATATACCAAATGTACATACCTGACCCTGGATATTGTCCCATAATACAAGGCCATACATATACATTATGTACAATCCTGACCCTGGGTATTGTCCCGTAATACAAGCCCATACATATACCTAATGTACAAACCTGACCCTGCATATTGTCCCGTAATACAAGCCCAAACATATACCTAATGTACATACCTGACCCTGAATATTGTCCTTAAATACAGACCCATACATATACATTATGTACAAACCTGACCCTGGATATTGTCCCATAATACAAGCCCATACATATACATTATGTAAAAACCTGACCCTGGATATTGTCCCATAATACAAGCCCATACATATACATTATGTACACACCTGACCCTGGATATTGTCCCGTAATACAAGCCCATACATATACATTATGTACAAACCTGACCCTGGATATTGTCCCGTAATACAAGCCCATACATATACCTAATGTACAAACAACCTGACCCTGGATATTGTCCCGTAATACAAGCCCATACATATACCTAATGTACAAACCTGACCCTGAATATTGTCCCGTAATACAAGCCCATACATATACCTAATGTACATACCTGACCCTGAATATTGTCCTTTAATACAGACCCATACATATACATTATGTACAAACCTGACCCTGGATATTGTCCCATAATACAAGCCCATACATATATATTATGTGCATACCTGACCCTGAATATTGTCCTTTAATACAGACCCATACATATACATTATGTACAAACCTGACCCTGGATATTGGCCCATAATACAAGGCCATACATTTACATTATGTACAAACCTGACCCTGGATATTGTCCCGTAATACAAGCCCATACATATACCTAATGTACATACCTGACCCTGGATATTGTCCCATAATACAAGGCCATACATATACATTATGTACAAACCTGACCCTGGATATTGTCCCGTAATACAAGCCCGTCCATATACCTATTGTACATACCTGACCCTGGATATTGTCCCATAATACAAGCCCATACATATACATTATGTAAAAACCTGACCCTGAATATTGTCCCATAATACAAGCCCATACATATACATTATGTAAAAACCTGACCCTGGATATTGTCCCATAATACAAGCCCATACATATACATTATGTAAAAACCTGACCCTGGATATTGTCCCATAATACAAGCCCATACATATACATTATGTAAAAACCTGACCCTGAATATTGTCCCATAATACAGACCCATACATATACATTATGTAAAAACCTGACCCTGGATATTGTCCCGTAATACAAGCCCATACATATACATTATGTACAAACCTGACCCTGGATATTGTCCCGTATTACAAGCCCATACATATACCTAATGTACAAACCTGACCCTGAATATTGTCCTTTAATACAAGCCCATACATATACATTATGTACAAACCTGACCCTGGATATTGTCCCGTAATACAAGCCCATACATATACCTAATGTACAAACCTAACCCTGGATATTGTCCCGTAATACAAGCCCATACATATACATTATGTACAAACCTGACCCTGGATATTGTCCCGTAATACAAGCCCATACATATACATTATGTACAAACCTGACCCTGGATATTGTCCCGTATTACAAGCCCATACATATACCTAATGTACAAACCTGACCCTTGATATTGTCCCGTAATACAAGCCTATACATATACCGAATGTACATACCTGACCCTGCATATTGTCCTTTAATACAGACCCATACATATACATTATGTACAAACCTGACCCTGGATATTGTCCCATAATACAAGCCCATACATATACATTATGTACATATCTGACCCTGAATATTGTCCTTTAATACAGACCCATACATATACATTATGTACAAACCTGACCCTGGATATTGTCCCGTAATACAAGCCCATACATATACATTATGTACAAACCTGACCCTGGATATTGTCCCGTATTACAAGCCCATACATGTACCTAATGTACAAACCTGTCCCTGGATATTGTCCCGTAATACAAGCCCATACATATACCAAATGTACATACCTGACCCTGGATATTGTCCCATAATACAAGGCCATACATATACATTATGTACAATCCTGACCCTGGATATTGTCCCGTAATACAAGCCCATACATATATATTATGTACTACCCTGACCCTGGATATTGTCCCGTAATACAAGCCCATAAATATACATTATGTACAAACCTTACCCTGGATATTGTCCCATAATACAAGGACATACATATGCATTATGTACAAACCTGACCCTGGATACTGTCCCGTATTACAAGCCCATACATATACCTAATGTACAAACCTGACCCTGGATATTGTCCCGTAATACAAGCCCATACAAATACCTAATGTACAAACCTGACCCTGGATATTGTCCCGTAATACAAGCCCATACATATACCTAATGTACAAACCTGACCCTGGATATTGTCCCGTAATACAAGCCCATACATATACCTAATGTAAAAAACTGACCCTGAATATTGTCCTTTAATACAGGCCCATATATATCCGTTATGTACAACATGACCCTGGATATTGTCCCATAATACAAGCCCATACATATACGTTATGTACAAACCTGACCCTGGATATTGTCCCGAAGTACAACCCCATACATATATCTAATGTAGAAACATGACCCTGATAATTGTCCCGTAATACACGCCCATACAAATACCTAACGTATATATCTGACCCTGGATATTGTCCTTTAATACAGGCCCATACATATCACTTATGTAGAAACCTGACCCTGGATATTGTCCCGTAATACAACCCCGTACATGTACCTAGTGTACATACCTGACCCCGGATAGTGTCCTTTAATAAAAGCCCATACACATACCTGATGAACAAACCTGACCCTAGATATTGTCTCTTAATACAAGCCCGTACATATATACCTTATGTACAACCCGGACCCGGACTTATGTCCCTTAATACAAGCCATACATATACCTAATGTACAAACCTGACCCTGGATATTGTCCTGTAATACAGGCCCATATATACGACTTATGTATAAACCTGACCCTGGATATTGTCTCTTAATAAAAGCCCATACATGTACCTAATGTACAAACCTGACCCTGAATATTGTCCTTTAATACATGCCCATATATATACGTTATGTACAAACCTGACCCTGGAGATTGTCCCAGAATACAAGCCCATCCATATTACTTATGTACAAACCTGACGCTGGATATTGTCCCGTAATACAACCCCATACATATATCTAATGTACACACTTCACCCTGACTATTGTTCCTCAATACAAGCCCATGCATATACCTGATGTACAAACCTGACCCTGGATATAGTCCTTTAATACAGGCCCATATATACTACTTATGTATAAATCTGACCCTGAATATTGTCTCTTAATACAAGCCAATGCATGTACCAAACGTTCAAACCTGACCCTGGATATTGTCCTTTAAAACAGGCCCATATATACGACTTATGTATAAACCTGACCCTGGATATTGTCTCTTGATTAAAGGTCATACATATTACCTATGTACAAACCTGACCCTGACTAATGTCCTGTAATACAAGACCATACATATACCTAATGTACAAACCTGACCCTGGATATTGTCCTTTAATACAAGCCCATATATATACTTTATGTACACACCTGACCCTAGATATTCTCCTTTATTACAGGCCCATATATATACCTTATGTACAAACCTGACTCTAACTATTGTCACGTAATACAAGTCCATACATATATATAATGTACACACCTGACCCTAGATATTCTCCTTTGATACATGCCCATATATATACCTTATGTACAAACCGGACTCTAACTATTGTCACATAATACGAGCCCATGTACACACCTGACCCTACATATTCTCCTTTAATACAGGTCCATATATACATACCTTATGTACCTTATGTACAAACCTGACTCTAACTATTGTCACATGATACAAGCCCATACTTATACATAATGTACACATCTGACCTTTAATACAGGCCCATGTACAACCCTGACCCTGGATATTGTCTCTTAATTAAAGCCAATACATATTTCGACCTATTACTTATACAAACCTGACCCTGAATATTATCCCGTAATACAACCCCATACATATATCTAATGTAGAACCCTGACTATGTTCCCGTAATACACGCCCATACATGAATCAGTTTACAATACATTCCACATTTTATAATATTAATTGTCATAATAAAACTGTTGGAAGGATTCTTCACATAAATGGGATAATTTGTTACAATACAAATATAACAAAACAAATGCAACGCATTCTGCTTCTTTCACGCCCCGTCAAAGAATCCTCTTCGACCAACCTACGCCATATATGGCCCAAAACTACAAACTTTTTCACACAGTCCATTGTTTGTACCCAGGCACAACTGGTTACATTGGATACAAATAAATTACCAAAAAAAAAAAATTATAAAAAGATTACAAAAAAAATAGCCCAAACTTTTTCACACAGTCCATTTTTTGTACCCAGGCACAACTGGTTACATTGGATACAAATAAATGACCAAAAAAAAAAAAATTATAAAAAAAATTACAAAAAAAATAGCCCAAACTTTTTCACACAGTCCATTTTTTGTACCCAGGCACAACTGGTTACATTGGTTACAAATAAATGACCAAAAAAAAAAAATTATAAAAAAAATTAAAAATTACAAAAAAAATAGCCCAAACTTTTTCACACAGTCCATTTTTTGTACCCAGGCACAACTGGTTACATTGGATACAAAAGTATTGGACATGTTTCCATTAATAATATATATACAACTAATAATATTAATAGAGTTGAGGCAGAGCAATTTTGGGTACATGGTTACACAGGGATACACCAGGTACAAACTGGGTACAAGTGGGTACAACTAATAATATTAATAGATTTAAGGCACATCCATTTTGGGTACATGGTTACACAGGGATACACCAGGTACAAACTGGGTACAAGTGGGTACAACTAATAATATTAACAGATTTGAGGCACATCAATTTTGGATACATGGTTACACAGGGATACATCAGGTACAAACTGGGTACAAGTGGGTACAATTAATAATATTAATAGATTTAAGGCACATCCACTTTGGATACATGGTTACACAGGGATACACCAGGTACAAATTGGGTACAAGTGGGTACAACTAATAATATTAACAGATTTGAGGCACATCAATTTTGGATACATGGTTACACAGGGATACACCAGGTACAAACTGGGTACAAGTGGGTACAACTAATAATATTAATAGATTTAAGGCACATCCACTTTGGATACATGGTTACACAGGGATACACCAGGTACAAATTGGGTACAAGTGGGTACAACTAATAATATTAATAGATTTGGATACATGGATACACAGGGTACACCAGGTACAAACTGGATACAAGTGGGTACAACTAATAATATTAACAGATTTGAGGCACATCAATTTTGGAAACATGGTTACACAGGGATACACCAGGTACAAATTGGGTACAAGTGGGTACAACTATTAATATTAATAGATTTAAAGCACATCCATTTTGGATACATGGTTACACAGGGTACACCAGGTACAAACTGGGTACAAGTGGGTACAACTAATAATATTAACAGATTTGAGGCACATCAATTTTGGAAACATGGTTACACAGGGTACACCAGGTACAAACTGGGTACAAGTGGGTACAACTAATAATATTAACAGATTTGAGGCACATCAATTTTGGAAACATGGTTACACAGGGATACACCAGGTACAAATTGGGTACAAGTGGGTACAACTAATAATATTAATAGATTTAAGGCACATCCATTTTGGATACATGGTTACACAGGGTACACCAGGTACAAACTGGGTACAAGTGGGTACAACTAATAATATTAATAGATTTAAGGCACATCAATTTTGGATACATGGTTACACAGGGATACACCAGGTACAAACTGGGTACAAGTGGGTACAACTAATAATATTAATATATTTGAGGCACATCAAGTTTCATGATTGCTTCATCACAGTTTCACTGCATTTGTTTGCTGGGGTGCGAAAGCGTTGATGTGCGTACTTCAAACGAAAATACCTGTCACCTTGTAACGCCGCATTACATGGCTTTTGAAACCATGAGCCATTTTCATAGTTTCAAAACAAAAAAAAGGATTTTGATGTAAAAATATCTGTTTTCCCTATTTTTGAGTATCTAATTAATTGTTTAAGATAGGGATATTCAAATTAAATGGTTTTTAATGAAGTTTGATAAAGGCATATCAGAGGTCATAAACAACACTACCTAACAACACATGATGGTATATCATCTAAGTCATAAAACCACTAATACAGGAGGTTTGATGTTTGCAACTAACAGGAAGTGAATTTCCATTGAAGTTGATCAATGGTCATAAAACCCCTACCACACCACAGGAGTCTGATTGAAGTTTATAATGGGTCATAAATCTCAGGAATTGCCCTGGAGTCATAAATCATCTAACAGTTATAACTGTGATCATCCCTCTTTGATCTTCAATATCTTTGATGTGCAGTATTGTCAGGGAGTACGTTATAACGTACTCCCTGGTATTGTATTCCATTAATGGGTGGAGCTTTACTAATATGCAGCCAATCAAAATCACCCTTATAAAAAGCTATGTACATTACCAGATTCCTTATCTATTATTGATATAAAAATGTATAATTTTCACTAATTGTAATAGTTAGTATTATACAGTATAATCATCCTCAGACTACCAACAAATCAATTTACTAAATGTACTTTCTCCACCTTTTAACTATAATAATTCATTTATAAATACAGATAGTTTTTGTCTGAAAGGTTTGTCAATTGGCTAGACGGTCGTTGTACTGGCTTCCCATCTGGCAATCAATTCGGATCTATATCTTGTTCTGTCATTCATTTATCAAAAAACTACTTAATTGATTCAGTTAGGCTATGTGACTGATCCGGTGGACGCGTTGGGGCGATTTTTGAGTCAGATGACAACGCAGGGTCCAGGACCAATCACATACACTTTTTATATATATCATATTACTAAGATATTCATTCTCTCCTTACCCCATCCACTCCCACTCCCATATGTCGTATAAATTTCATATAACACTGAATATGTTGGATGGTCCAGTGGAATAGCATGTTTGTTGTCAGCTGGGCCCGAAAACATCATTTTCAATTTATTTATTTTTTCTCAATTGTTCCTGAATTTTATTTATTAATAAAACCCGACTCGACAAGCACTTCACCGCGAAATGAGCGTGGGGACTTCCCTACCTTTTCGCGTAGTGGAGATGTTTAATAAATATGTCGGTGTTCCTGTGTATAATTTCACATAACACGATATTGTATGCCCCCACAAGCCCCGGTGTGTGTTTTTAATTTTTGGTTGTTTTATATGAACAATTAAGTAAATAGAAATTCCTGGCTGGCCTACTTAGTTTTATATATGCCTAATATTTTTTAACACATTGATTTTATATTGGCCGACGGGAAAATAACTATTTATTTATTTTCTTATCTGACGCACACATCGGAATAGGGGGCAATACTATTAACATATAAAACCTATGTCTACCTTTGCTTCATGCCCTCCCCAGTGTGGCCTCCCCGTGGCTTTGGCGGAGGGACACACTCCATGTGACGTATTTACTCGCATACGAGTTATCGAGAGGTTTGGAGTGATGTCCTACAAACAACACTGGGATATTTTTATTTGATTTTAATAATTATATGCTTACAATTAATACAGTCCATTCCCTTTGGAAGGGAGCATGAAGCAGACACGACATTGATTACGTATATATGTACATATTACGTAACATTTTTAAAAAGATGGTGACGCGCTGGCGCTGGGATACAATTATAAAATTATATTACTAATCCTCGATCTAAAATTACAAATTAGACCAACCTGTGCTTTTTCCAAACATCAATGGGCAACTAATTCCCTATACAAACTCAGTGTTAATCACCTTCTGAATTTCACGGCCAATCCCATCCAACTGACACGTTTGTCTGCCTGGTTCTTGCCATTATTTGAATGAATACTTCCCTTCCCCTTCCCTCCACAACAACATGTTTATAATTATATAAACATTCCATACTAACCTACTACTGAATAGCTCGCCAAAAGGCCTAGTGCCATAGGGCGAGCATAAACAAAAACTATATCTCTCTCTAATTGTAATAATCCCGATGTGTGCGTCAGATCAAACTAAAAATAGCATCATCAACAGCTGGGAAGATGCTATTTTTAGTTTGATCTGACGCACACATCGGGATAACGGGGGTACATAATATTAACATGTAAAACCTATGTTTACCTCTGCTTCATGCCCTCCCCAGTGTGGCCTCCCCGTGGCTTTGGCGGAGGGACACACTCCATTTAACGTTTTTGCTCTCATAAGCGTAAAACTCATATTGAATTATTTTATATTGAGAGATTTGGAGTGATGTCTTACTAACAACACTGGACATTTTAACGATTTCTTTTTTAACATTATATGCTTATAATTATAAGAGTCCATTCCCTTTGGAAGGGAGCATGAAGCAGACACAACATGGATTATGTATATATGTACATATTAAGTTAAATCGTTTTTAAGAAATGGAGACGCGCTGGCGCTGGAAAATAAAATTATTATTTATAATCCTCGATTGAATTATATATATAAAATAGACCAACATGAGCTTATTCTACCTGTGTCCCCTTCACTCAGCCTCTGTTAATCTTCTTGTGTCCCTGCAAACCATCTATTGCCATGTCTTGCGTCTGCTTGGATCCTGCCATCCGTGCGCGATTGATAAGCATTAGTAACATTATTTAAACTACTAAGATTATTATAAATAAACTACTATTGAAAACCTCGCCAAAAGGCCTAGTTGCCAACGGCGAGGAAAAATAAAACCTTATACTACTACTAATTGTAATAATTTAATCAAACTTAAATATAAAAAACTATAAATTGTATTTCTAATGATTGTTAGTGTGTGTGGCTGTGTGAACATTACATCAAGTCTTGATACTAACTTTTAGGAAGTGGTTATGCTGATTTAACATGTACTAAATGCATCTAAATAAATGTATTGACAAATTCAGTTATTCATAAGGAACATATAATCTGTATGCAGGAAGGAAACTCAGATAAGGTATTAATAATGATTAGTTCATTGTCCAGTTGTAGCTATTATTTATTTTGTCATGACTGCAATACAATGTAATGCAAAATTATCACTGGCCATCAGGCGAGACCTACAGTTGATCATTATATCTATTCTTTAATGCTGCTACAGTAAATATTAATTTTGCCAGATAATCTTTTTGGAGATATTATATTCTCTCCTACAGTAATTTAATAAGCAGGACAAACTGCAAATATCAAAAGGAAATATGTCTTCTTTTTTTTTAATTGCTCTGTTGTTTCAGGATTTTATTAGCATGATATACAGTCTGTAGTTGTTTATGACCATCTCTATGGATTATTTACTAATTTTCAATATTATTACTTAACATAAATTATATTTTTTGTGTCACTAGCCCTGGGCTTCAGGTTAATTCGAAGACTGAAATGGCCCTTTTTCAGTCCAGATTTGCCAACAGGCCACATTTTGTAAGGGCTTTCTCCGTCACATCCATAGACATCCATGCTCAGACCTGGGATACTAATTGAAGGTATAGATCTCATATAAAGCCCTGCTCAGACTTTGTTTGTTTTAATGTTTTCAATCTTAGAATAATTTAATGCATCTATTCTCTGACGGACCTTTTAATGCTTCCCTGACTTAGATTTGTTCAATGAATGCTTCTTCTCGGACTTTGTCTTTTTTTAATTTTTCATTGCTTCTTGGACTCAGTAGAGATTTTTCAACGCTTCTTGGACTAAGATTTGTTCAATGCTTCTCGGACTTTTTCTTTTTTGATAGCTTCTTGAATTTTGAGCATTTTCAACGTTTCTCGGATTGAGACATTTTCAATGTTTTTCGGACTCGGAGCCTTTTCAACGCTCCTCGGATTTTTCGTACTTTAAAATAGCCCTCTGACTGTTCTACTAACAATAATAGTTATTTAAAAGTGAAAAGAAGGAAGCATGTCTGAATATTTTTACATACATTTCTGCGACTGCTGTCATTCAGAATTCTTTTAAAGAAAATATTTCTCCACAAATCTGTACAAAATAACATATTACTGAAAAAAAGTATTGGATCATTTAATACTGTTTTTTAATGATGATTTAAGGGGGGGGGGGGGGGGGGGGGGGGGGGGGGGGGGGGGGGGGGGGGGGGGGAAATCTCGAAAGAACTACTAAATTCTCGTACATGGACAAATAGCTAAAAATCTCGAAAGAACTACTAAATTCTCGTACATGGACAAATAGCTACTAGATAATATCCGCTTGTCCGTATCTGTCTTGGACAAAACATGGTTTTGTGTCTATAAAGCATAATATATTTAAAGAATAACAAGATATTAAGCCTAGATCTTATGAAAAAAAGTTCAGAATACTTCATTCATATCAGTTCATGCGATTTAACGTTGAAATCTTTATTTAACATTGAATGTCAAAAATAAAAAAATCCCATGAATATACAGGTACCCTGGATTTGAAACTCCCTATACGCCCCTTGTCAATTCCCCGATTGGCCAATAGGCTGGTTCCCTGATCCAATGTCATAAAAACAAAACTCAGTGTCCCACTTTCTTTTGCAACTGAGTATGCATATATATATAGAATGTTGGACATTAGTGCCTAGGACAATAGCCCCTAAGCTAAAAATTTGCAATAAGCGGACAATAGCCCCTTGATGATATTGCACATGCGGACAATAGCCCCTTCACTGTAGGACATCAGCCCCCAGGACATTAGCCCCTAGCTCAAATTTGTATAGGCGGACAAAAGCCCCTTCGTGATAGTGCTCATAGCGGACAATAGCCCCTTCACCCTAGGACATTATCCCCTTCATGATTTTGCACAGGCGGACAAAAGCCCCTTCTTGATATTGCACATGCGGACAAAAGCCCCTTCAACATAGGACATTAGCCCCTTAATAACGTTTCTTTTGAAAGCATGAAATAATCAGTCTGTATATGGGGTTGAAATTTTATTTGCATGAATATGTTTTTTTTAATTTTATTGAGCACATGTTCATGCATATATTTCTAATATTTTTACACAAAGACAATACAAATAATTTCCATAAATACACTTTAAAATACGTTTCAAGCATATTTCCCAATAATTTCACATGTTAGGCGTTAACAAACAAGTTAAACACTAAATAGATTTATTGTATCAATTAATTGGCTATAATTAACACTTTAAATGGCTGAATGAATTGAATATTTGTATTAAGGCATTGTTCATATATTCAACACTAATTAATAATCAATAAAATTATCAATACAAACTGTCAATCAAAACTTCTTTGATGTTCCATATTATGAGTTCTAGGGAAGGGGATAATGTCCTCGTTAACAAAATCATGAAGGGGCTATTGTCCTAGAGTGAAGGGGATAATGTCCTAGTGCGAAGGGGCTTTTGTCCGCATATGCAAAATGATTAAGGGGCTATTGTCCGCATCAGCACTATCATGAAGGGGCTTTTGTCCGCCTATACAAATTGAGCTTAGGGGCTAATGTCCTAGGGGATAATGTCCGTCTACCAGGACATAATCCCCTTCATGATTTCGCACAGACCGACAAAAGCCCCTTCTTGATATTGCGGTCAAAAGCCCCTTCAACATAGGACATTAGCCCCTAATGTTTTTTTGAAAGCATGAAATAATCAGTCTGTATATGGTGGTGAAATTTTATTTGCATGAATATGTTTTTTATAAACAACATTCCATTAATAAAAATAAGAAGCATTGGGAATTAATAAAGATACGAATTCCAGAAATTCAGAAGCTTTTTTAATTTTATTGAACACAATATTATTAAACAAAGACAATAAAAATAATTTCCATAAATCCACTTTAAAATACATTTCAAGCATATTTCCCAATAATTTCACATGTTGTAGGTGTTAACAAACAAGTTAAACACTAAATAGAATTATTGTATCAATTTACTAATTGGCTATAATTATCACTTTAAAAGGGGCTATTGTCCTAGAGTAAAGGGCTTTAGTCCGCATATGCAAACGAATTAAGGAGCTATTGTCCGCATGTGCAATATCATGAAGGGGCTATTGTCCGCTTATGCAAATTTGAGCATAGGGGCTATTGTCATAGGGGCCAATGTCCGTTTACCATATAGATGTAGATTAACAGATGGCCCTCAATGGGTAAATATTAATAAGAACATATTGCTGAAAACAAAAATGTATAGTCTGATTTCTTTTAGGAAATCTTAAACAAGACTGAAATCTACTGCATCTTTTTTGAAAGGCATCTTATCACCAAATTAAAGGTGCAGCGTGTAGTTCTTAGCTGTTAGTTCTGCATCATTGACTCACAGCCATCAGAGTCATTCTCGATTTTGCCATATCAAATCTCGCTCTCGTTTTTCGCGAGATTTCGAGTTCGGGGTGTCTCAACACTAACTCTGTATAGTGTATATACAGTGTTTATTTGTTTTACACACATTTTAGAGCGTATCGTGCAAAAATATCATGCGAGTGCCGTTTCTAGTTGTGTTAGTTATATAAACTGTCAGACTATTTACCTTTTCTGGATAAAATGGCTTTTATATTGCCATTATAATGATACCTTGATACCAAAAGTAGGTAGATGTGCGTTACTCAAAGATCAGAATCCTCGTGTTTCATAAATTGTTTTAAGTAATTAACTTTACTTATTACACTTAATTATATTCCTAAAGCGAATATGTATCGCAAAAGTATTTTACTGTTGATAATTGTTACGGCATAGATAAAATAATTAACAGAACCATAGAGATCTACATACACATGACATATACATTCATGACAGAACTCTGCAAAATATTTGTAATTTCATTCATAAATCATAGGACCTACATATAGCCCTGCCAAAAGAGGACAAAGAGGGTAGGTATAAAACGCGGACTAACACACGCGGACTGCGGACTAGCGGACTGCGGACCAGTATGGTATAAAACGCGGACTGGTATTTTGCGGACCATGTAAATAGATGGGACAAATAATTTAAAACATGAATATATTTGTTCACGGCATAACAGGTCCGAAGAACACAAAGTTTTTTTTATAAAAAACAACCATATATATATGTAAATTATTTTGCTTTAAACATCAATTGAACCTAATTACAACTGGCAGTTGACGATTTATTTTCATGCAAATCTATTTTCAAATGACCATTACCATACACCACATACTTATTTTGTTTAACTTAAATATTTGCTACCCAAAATATTTGTATTATTTGTCCCATCTATTTACATGGTCCGCAAAATACCAGTCCGCGTTTAATACCATACTGGTCCGCAGTCCGCTAGTCCGCAGTCCGCTAGTCCACGTGTGTTAGTCCGCGTTTTATACCTACCCGGACAAAGAGGCCATAAATCACAAACACTGGCTGCGCGTGGTGTGTTGACATCATATATATACTATAATTGTGTCATATTTTAATTTGTGCATACGGCGAGGGTAAAAAAATAACTTCAGCTAACTGTTTTAATTTTCAATTTTATTTATAGTATGTATTTGTGAAACTAAACACATTACAAATAGATTACGTTCAGTCGGATTTGTCAAAAAACACACACAAAAAAACAACAGAATTCTGTTACTTGTACATGCTTGTTTGTTATTTAAATCGAAATTATGTATTTCATGTCACATATTTCATCTGTCTTGCAGATAAACACCACATTTAAAACGGGCAAATTCAATATCTGACAGCTCATATTAATAACATAACTACAAACAGCTTTCCCACATTATACATAATACATGTATACATAAAATTGAAAATTAAAATAATCCACGATATATAAGTTGTATATATATGAAGAAGACCATGCATAGGAATGCACCGAGGATAGACTGAAAGTGCTTTCATGGAACTGTAATGGGCTGACGAGGGTTAAGAGACAGGATCTCGAGTTTCTTTGTGTTTTGAGTGACTATGATGTTATAATTTTATATGAAACTTGGTCAAACCAAAACAGTGATATAGAACTAAATGGTTATACGCGTTTTAATTTGTATCGTAAATTTCAACATAGAAATGCAAAACGTTTTAATTTGTCCCGTCTATGAGCATATTCGCAAACTTTATATTAAGGCGTATTATTTTGAAACCCTAGTTTATTAAATTTATTGAATTGATGCAAAGTAAGAAACATAAAAGTATTCAAAATGTAAATAAGTTTGTAAAAGAAGCATTTATTGTACGTAACACATTTAATTATACGTAGTTGTGTGCATATATATAAAGTTTATCCTCAGATATTAGGTATTATTATATAACCTATAAATAGACGCGTTTTCATTGGCTAAAAAGTAATTTTTTAGAAAAAATATCTAGCGATATTGACCTGTTTTTTTTTTATATTGACCTGTTTTTTTGATATTGACCTGTTTTATATAATTGTTTTTTTGATATTGACCTGTTTTATATAATTGTAAATTGAGGGTTATATAATAAAACAGTTATGGACTTTTCAGCTGTTATACATGATGTTGATATGTACCAAAAAATCATTATTGACCTCGGCTATCGCCTCGGTCAATAATGATTTTTTTGGTGCATATCACATCATGTATAACAGCTGAAAAGTCCATAATTGTATATTGTTTCAACAATTGATTCGTTTATATAATTGCATGAGAGAGAGACTGAGAGAGGGAGAGTAAGTGCGTGTGTGCGTATGCGTGTGTAAGAGGTGTGTGAGAGTGTGTGTGCGTGTTGTGGTGCATGCGTGTGAGCCTGTCATGTGTTTAATTAAACTTTGTATATTACATTTTGATGACAAGATACTATATGTATAAGTCGAAATAAAATATCTGTTCTGTTCTGTTCTGTTCTATATGATGTCAACACACCACCGGTAGCCAGTGTTTGTGATTTATGGCCTCTTTGATCTAAACAAACATCCTGCTTTGGAC
The DNA here is from genome assembly GCA_037043455.1 of Cyrtodaria siliqua. NCBI lineage: Eukaryota > Metazoa > Mollusca > Bivalvia > Adapedonta > Hiatellidae > Cyrtodaria > Cyrtodaria siliqua. The sequence continues at coordinate 16,792 of JAWPHD010011112.1, forward strand.
AGCCAATTAGCCACGGGGTGTCGCATTATTACTATTGGAGAAACCCTTTATTTTTGATTGCAATAAACAACCTGCCATAAACTGAACATTAGCAACTGTTCAATTGATTGTTTTTGGCATAGCTATATATCTATGTAGGTCCATAATGATTTATGAAATAACAATATATTGCAGAGTCCTGTTAATTATTTTACATAATAATTGTCGTAACAATTACCAATAGTAAATGACTCTTTGCAATACATATTCGTTTGTGGAATATACTTTTATGAACATTATTTAAAGGAGAATTTATATACTTATGTTAAGTAGTGAATTTAAAACTCAGCATGCACAGTATTGGACTCTCAAACTATACTGGTAGAAAAGATTAATATGAACCGTTTCTGTTTACAAGAGTTATATATATATATATATATATTTATATATATATATATAAATAACTTGTTAAATGTAATTAAAATGCAGGGACTTACTTATTTAAGTGTAATAAGTAAAGCTTATTACTTTAAATAATTCACGAAACGCGAGAAGTATGCTATTTGAGTAACCGTGGCGCACTTCTATATCTACTTTCAGTTTCAAGGTATCATTATAATGGCAATAAAAAAGCCATTTTACCCAGGAAAGATCAATAGTCTGACAGTTTATATTACTAACACACCTAGAAACAGCACTCGCATTATATTTTTGCATGATACGTTCTAAATTGTGTCTAAAACAAATAAACACTGTATATTCACTATACAGAGTTAGTGTTGAGACACCCCGAAATCAAAAGCTCGAGAAAAACGAGAGCGAGATTTGATAATGGCAAAAAGGTGAATACAAACCCCTTAAAACCCCTAGTTAACATCACATAAAAGTCCTGCCACCACAGGAAGTCTGATTGAAGTTTATGACCTAACACCGTTGGAGCATTTATCAGTAGTCATAAAACACCTAGTACCAAATAATGGGTTTTATACTGCTCTTTGATTTTCAAATATCTGTGCAATATTGGAATTAAAGGGTGGAGTCTTAATATAATGCAGCCAATCAAATTAAACATACATTTACAGCTCTGATTTTTCATGAATTAAGTACCATTGTGTTTTAAATACTTACTGTTAATTAGACCTGTAATTAAAGTAACAGTGCCATAAATAATTGAACTTAAATATATTTCTAAACACCAATTGTGATTCAAGTGTGATTGAAGTGTTATTCATTCATCAAGTGATGCCTGCTTATTTCCATTGAAGTTGGTTTCATCTAGAAGAGGTAAGTTCTGATCCAATGTCATAAATTTACATAAATTAATATTATGTAAAAATTGATGTGCCTCAAATATATTAATATTATTAGTTGTACCCACTTGTACCCAGTGTGTACCTGGTGTATCCCTGTGTAACCATGTATCCAAAATTGATATGCCTTAAATCTATTAATATTATTAGTTGTACCCACTTGTACCCAGTTTGTACCTGGTGTATCCCTGTGTAACCATGTATCCAAAATTGATATGCCTTAAATCTATTAATATTATTAGTTGTACCCACTTGTACCCAGTTTGTACCTGGTGTATCCCTGTGTAACCATGTATCCAAAATTGATATGCCTTAAATCTATTAATATTATTAGTTGTACCCACTTGTACCCAGTTTGTACCTGGTGTATCCCTGTGTAACCATGTATCCAAAATTGATATACCTTAAATCTATTAATATTATTAGTTGTACCCACTTGTACCCAGTTTGTACCTGGTGTATCCCTGTGTAACCATGCATCCAAAATTGATATGTCTTAAATCTATTAATATTATTAGTTGTACCCACTTGTACCCAGTTTGTACCTGGTGTACCCTGTGTAACCATGTTTCCAAAATTGATGTGCCTCAAATCTGTTAATATTATTAGCTGTACCCACTTGTACCCAGTTTGTACCTGGTGTATCCCTGTGTAACCATGTATCCAAAATGGATGTGCCTTAAATCTATTAATATTATTAGTTGTACCCACTTGTACCCAGTTTGTACCTGGTGTATCCCTGTGTAACCATGTACCCAAAATTGCTCTGCCTCAAATCTGTTAATATTATTAGTTGTACCCACTTGTACCCAGTTTGTACCTGGTGTACCCTGTGTAACCATGTTTCCAAAATGGATGTGCCTTAAATCTATTAATATTTTTAGTTGTACCCACGTGTACCCAGTTTGTACCTGGTGTATCCCTATGTAACCATGTTTCCAAAATTGATGTGCCTCAAATCTGTTAATATTATTAGTTGTACCCACTTGTACCCAGTTTGTACCTGGTGTACCCTGTGTAACCATGTTTCCAAAATTGATGTGCCTCAAATCTGTTTATATTATTAGTTGTACCCACTTGTACCCAGTTTGTACCTGGTGTACCCTGTGTAACCATGTTTCCAAAATGGATGTGCCTTAAATCTATTAATATTATTAGTTGTACCCACTTGTACCCAGTTTGTACCTGGTGTATCCCTATGTAACCATGTTTCCAAAATTGATGTGCCTCAAATCTGTTAATATTATTAGTTGTACCCACTTGTACCCAGTTTGTACCTGGTGTATCCCTGTGTAACCATGTTTCCAAAATAGATGTGCCTTAAATCTATTCATACTATTAGTTGTACCCACTTGTACCCAATTTGTACCTGGTGTACCCTGTGTAACCATGTTTCCAAAATTGATGTGCCTTAAATCTATTAATATTATTAGTTGTACCCACTTGTACCCAGTTTGTACCTGGTGTATCCCTGTGTAACCATGTATCCAAAATTGATATACCTTAAATCTTTTAATATTATTAGTTGTACCCACTTGTACCCAGTTTGTACCTGGTGTATCCCTGTGTTACCATGTATCCAAAATTGATATGCCTTAAATCTATTAATATTATTAGTTGTACCCACTTGTACCCAGTTTGTACCTGGTGTACCCTGTGTAACCATGTTTCCAAAAGCGATGTGCCTCAAATCTGTTAATATTATTAGTTGTACCCACTTGTACCCAGTTTGTACCTGGTGTACCCTGTGTAACCATGTTTCCAAAATGGATGTGCCTTAAATCTATTAATATTATTAGTTGTACCCACTTGTACCCAGTTTGTACCTGGTGTACCCTGTGTAACCATGTTTCCAAAATTGATGTGCCTCAAATCTGTTAATATTATTAGTTGTACCCACTTGTACCCAGTTTGTACCTGGTGTACCCTGTGTAACCATGTTTCCAAAATGGATGTGCCTTAAATCTATTAATATTATTAGTTGTACCCACTTGTACCCAGTTTGTACCTGGTGTACCCTGTGTAACCATGTTTCCAAAATTGATGTGCCTCAATCTGTTAATATTATTAGTTGTACCCACTTGTACACAGTTTGTACCTTGTGTAGCCCTGTGTAACCATGTACCCAAACTAAAGTATGTCCTAAAACAATATTAATTATTAATGCAAACATGTCCAATACTTTTGTATCCAATGTAACCAGGTAACAAATAACATACCCTATGGAAAACATTTGTGTTTTTAGGACATATCTAACCTACGCCGCTCAGTACTGGTATACTTTGATTTTTCGTTTAAAATAAAGTTCTGAAAGTGTATCAACTCGCTCTGCTCATAGCTCCGCCTTCGACCGCCCCCTACTGTGGATATTGTCGTCAAATTGGCCTAAGGTATTGTCATCGTATGCCTACCCCCATGTGCAGCCTATAAATTCATGATTCTGTGTGCATTGAATGCTTCATGAGTTTTCATGTTGAATTGTTAACGGGCGGACGGACGGATGGACGGACTGACAGAGACAATACCATACCATATTGTCTCGTTTTTCAAACAAACGTATATTAACAATTAAGTTTTATTTCGTAAACAAGCTAGATGTCCACAGACAAGACAGATTGATTGCGAACGGACGGACGTCGGACAGCGTCTGATTACAATATCTCGCCTTTATCTCAAGTCAGCAAAAATGAAGTAAAGGTTATAATAGCGTAAATGAGTCTCCATTGCCCTTCCATAGTAAAGTTAGAATTTTGACAACCTGTTAAAAACTCAAACCTCGTTAGAATTCTGGGAAACTTACTTTATCATGCAAATAAACATGTCTGCTATTAAACATCAACAAGGAAATAGGGGGTTTAATACCTTCTAAGAAACATTTCTTCAGTTGTTTACTAACACCGGGTCAAAGGTCAACACTATTTTTACCCCTTGCAATTTCATACCCTGTCTACTTTCACTTCTCAAATTTATATCAAAATCTGTCAAAAACATGATGAGCTGCATTTTCAAATATCAACAACATGTCCAGAATACAGTTACAGCCAAAAAATAACAGGAAACTGCACTAAAAAAAGTTTTTAAAGAAAAAAAGATTAGCACTCTTTAATACAGAACTACTTTCGACTGCACCAGGCGAGCACATCCTGTTGATTTAGTGTAATTAGACCTATAAGGGATTATTTGGCGTCATGTTTTTTAATTAAACTGGTCGATTCAACCCAACAACTTAATAAAACAACATTTTGACTTGTTTCGCAATGCCGAATGACTTCGTCTTGAAATTATTGCGATTTACCTGCGCTTGACCATGCACTAAATCGAGTCAATTTTGTCGCGAAATTAAGAAATAATAAAAAAAGCAATATCTCAGCAACCGTTCAACATTTTCTCATCAAATCACCTCTGGTGGCTTTGTTTTGCATCCCTGAGTATGTATACCACACATTTTGCTATCTATCTTTCACAAAAATTCCAAAAAAATTAAAAATATCACATTTTTAGAGAAAATCAGAAAATTTGAGGAAAAGTTGCCAAAAACACTCTAAAATAGTCTAAAAGTCTGAAAATGATATTTTTTCTCTGTTTCTGAGTTCATCTCACCTATTCAAACAAACTAAATGACTAGAAAATCATTTTTTATGCAATTCTGAAAAATACATGATTTCTCCTTATAGGTTATAATAGCGTAAATGAGTCTCCATTGCCCTTCCATAGTAAAGTTAGAATTTTGACAACCTGTTAAAAACTCAAACCTCGTTAGAATTCTGGGAAACTTACTTTATCATGCAAATAAACATGTCTGCTATTAAACATCAACAAGGAAATAGGGGGTTTAATACCTTCTAAGAAACATTTCTTCAGTTGTTTACTAACACCGGGTCAAAGGTCAACACTATTTTTACCCCTTGCAATTTCATACCCTGTCTACTTTCACTTCTCAAATTTATATCAAAATCTGTCAAAAACATGATGAGCTGCATTTTCAAATATCAACAACATGTCCAGAATACAGTTACAGCCAAAAAATAACAGGAAACTGCACTAAAAAAAGTTTTTAAAGAAAAAAAGATTAGCACTCTTTAATACAGAACTACTTTCGACTGCACCAGGCGAGCACATCCTGTTGATTTAGTGTAATTAGACCTATAAGGGATTATTTGGCGTCATGTTTTTTAATTAAACTGGTCGATTCAACCCAACAACTTAATAAAACAACATTTTGACTTGTTTCGCAATGCCGAATGACTTCGTCTTGAAATTATTGCGATTTACCTGCGCTTGACCATGCACTAAATCGAGTCAATTTTGTCGCGAAATTAAGAAATAATAAAAAAAGCAATATCTCAGCAACCGTTCAACATTTTCTCATCAAATCACCTCTGGTGGCTTTGTTTTGCATCCCTGAGTATGTATACCACACATTTTGCTATCTATCTTTCACAAAAATTCCAAAAAAATTAAAAATATCACATTTTTAGAGAAAATCAGAAAATTTGAGGAAAAGTTGCCAAAAACACTCTAAAATAGTCTAAAAGTCTGAAAATGATATTTTTTCTCTGTTTCTGAGTTCATCTCACCTATTCAAACAAACTAAATGACTAGAAAATCATTTTTTATGCAATTCTGAAAAATACATGATTTCTCCTTATAGGTTATAATAGCGTAAATGAGTCTCCATTGCCCTTCCATAGTAAAGTTAGAATTTTGACAACCTGTTAAAAACTCAAACCTCGTTAGAATTCTGGGAAACTTACTTTATCATGCAAATAAACATGTCTGCTATTAAACATCAACAAGGAAATAGGGGGTTTAATACCTTCTAAGAAACATTTCTTCAGTTGTTTACTAACACCGGGTCAAAGGTCAACACTATTTTTACCCCTTGCAATTTCATACCCTGTCTACTTTCACTTCTCAAATTTATATCAAAATCTGTCAAAAACATGATGAGCTGCATTTTCAAATATCAACAACATGTCCAGAATACAGTTACAGCCAAAAAATAACAGGAAACTGCACTAAAAAAAGTTTTTAAAGAAAAAAAGATTAGCACTCTTTAATACAGAACTACTTTCGACTGCACCAGGTGAGCACATCCTGTTGATTTAGTGTAATTAGACCTAAAGTATATTCACTATGCGCCGCTTTAAGCGATACTCAAAAAATGCGGTTACTAGAAAGACCGGAATACACCTAATCACCGGAATACACCGGAATACACCGGAATACACCGAAATATATATAATAAAGGCATTATTTATGTAATTAATGGATAATAAATGAATATTTATGATTAAAAAGTAATATATCCACACAGAAAAGTGATTTATGTGTTTTGGGGGCTTATAATTATGCACACTTGTCATACACCTATAGCAAAACTACATACTTATCTCCCTTGAAGAAAACATCATAATGCACAAGTCATTGAAATAAATGAATTTATTCTTGATACTGCAACATTATGATCAGATAGAAGCGTAAACGGTATAATACATATTGTGTAGAATATACATGTATAACATCAAAAATAACAGTTTGTCAACAATTAATGTTCAATGTATTAAATAGATTGTATTGTATAAATTATTAATTCATAGTCTTTATTATTCAGTAACAAATAATGTTTGTTTTAAAATTTAATACAATTCAATTTTTTTAACAAATTAGCATTATCCTCTTAGTCCATTACTCCTGTCCCTTGTGGTCTTTGTGATCCAGAGAGACAATTAACACCTCTTTGATAGTATGAAACAATCAGTGGCTTAGACCGGGTTGAAAATGTATATCTATTATAAATAAATTATGACACGTTTCTTTTAAAGTTAAACATGTAAAATCGCTTCCTTTGATTAACGTTGATTGGATTATCACACGTTTTATGATAATGACGCGAAAAAACAAAACAAACAAGTAATGATAATTGATAAATCAAACATTGTTTGATGACAAATCTAAATGCTTGTAAATAAGACATTTCTTTCAATACTGAGTCAATGTAATTAAAAAATTTAGTTTATAAAGAACAGCTCCAGATTCTGTCTGATATTCCATTATTGTCAAAAATGGGGAAAAGTAGTGTTGTGTGTAATGTGTGTTCGGATAAATGTTATAAGGATTGTATATACTGTGAGGTATGTATGTTTTCTTGGTATTAAAGAGACACATAGCAATATTTTTTTTTTTAAAAACATAATTCGTTACATCTAAGCAAACGAATAGTAATTAATAAATAAAAAGTCGAAAAAATAATGATTATGTTGAGATCCAAATTGTTTTCAGTTACGGTATAAATCTGAATTCGAGTTGTCCGAAAAGACGTTCATGATGAATATCTTCCGAAAAGTCACTATAATACTTTATTATTGATTAAAATCAAATAGTTTTGTTTTATTTGTTAGATATAAACATTTGAATAGTAATAACAGAAATGAAGTAAAATGACTTTCACTTATAACTAGGCATGTGGCACCTTTCCAAATTGGTACATACTACGCTGCATGTCTAATTGGAACCTCCGATATTAAGGAAAACATATCTGAAATATATATGTAGAATAGTATTTATTATTGTAATATTTTATATATTCTCTAATTTTTAATTTTCGTAAATAAATTGAACATTTAAATAGCATTAAATGACACGATGATGTACCGCCGGCGGGTAGTATACAAATCGGGAATTTCCGATATTATGACACGTGCTTTGGTGTGAACGGGTGGCGCGTGCTAAACGCGAGATAAATAATACACAGTTGCTGAAGTTATATTTAAATTTTTCCCTCGACTTATATTTTGGTATGGTACAGTAACCCAGGGTTTATCTTAAACTATGTAGATAGATACAAAGTATAATATGGTAGCAGTGCAGTAATTAGTACATCTACATGTATATATATATATTAAAGTATTTCTCGTATTATATGCTGATGATATTGTTATATTTGCAAACAGTAGTATAGAATTACAAACTAGTTTAAATTTGCTATCGGGATATTGTAATAAGTGGAAACTTGTTGTAAATACATCAAAAACTAAGGTTATGGTGTTTAAAAAGGGTGGTTCATTACCAAGAAACTTAACTTTTCATTTAAATGATAATGCATTAGATATTGTTAATAGGTTCAACTATTTAGGCATAGTCTTTACAACGGGTGGATCATTCACTGATGCACAGGCAACACTTGCAGGACAGGCTTTAAAGGCTATATTTAAAATGAACAAATGCCTATATAAATTTACTGAGTTATCTATTGAACACAGATTAGATTTATTTGATAAATTAAACACGCCAATTTTGAACTATGGGGCTGCAGTTTGGGGTTTTACAAAAGCTAATGCAATAGAAAGGGTGCATCTTAAATTCTGTAAGAATATATTAGGTGTAAAGAAGACAACGCAAAATGATTTTATATATGGGTATGGTTAGCACAAAGTGTAGGAAACGTTGAAATATTTTTGCTCGTTGTCAAACAAAGACTTCATGATAATTTTATACAAAACTGGCATAATAGATTGCAAGAATCAAGCAGAGCTTTATTTTATAAGTAGCAGAATCTGTCATAAAATATTCAATTTATTGTATAAGCTTGTAAAAGAACATTTAAATCCTGAAAACGATACACAAATCATAAATAAATCGAACAAGAATTCTCAACACTATTATACAACACTATGAATCTATGATCTACACTAACTTACATGAAAGTAGGTATGACATGGCGTTATATTATAATTGCACGTGCTTCATGTTTTGGTTACAGTAACCAGGATATATCTTAACATATGTATAGAATACTTTATTTAGAGGGAAACAATACAGCTTCTAGTTTATCAAACATTTAACATGACAAATTCACATGTAAAGATTATATGAACAAATGAAAACACACGTGGCAACACCAATATATCAATACTATTTTATGTATTGGATTCATGAATATATATTACATATCATGTAGTTCGTGCATTGCTATTAAGAATCAGTATATTGTATGGAAATGATTAATCGTAGCAGAATCTGTCATAAAACAATCAATTTATTGTATAAGCTTGTAAAAGAACATTTTAAATCCTGAAAACGATACACAAATCATAAATAAATCGTTTTAATCTCCATGTAATTAATGATCATCGGCAAGCCTGGAGTAGTATATTAATAATATTTAAGAAAAACTGAATTAAAAATGGTAATAATAAAAACGGCAGTTATATCTAAATCATAGTTGCGTACATTAATCGACATGCTTTATATATTCTGCAGGGTTGAAACACGTGGCTACTTTATAGTGTGTGTGTGTGTGTGTGTGTGTGTGTGTGTGCGTGCGTGTCACTTTTCATAACACTTATGTTATATTTGTAATGTAAATAAGTTGTCTTTATCTTATCTCAAAAACACTGGAACATTAAGTTGAACTTACATTTTTTTAACATTACTTTTCAGTTTGTATATATTTGTATATAGCTTACTCTAGTACGATATATGACGCAAACAGCACGACCGCAACCAGCACACCGTATATTTCAAATTAACGTTTCGGGTTTATGTACGAAGTTTTTAAAATGTATTATACTGTATAACAATACTATTACACCGGTGTATACACTTTCAAATTTTACATTTTATTTATGTTGCTGTATAGCCTATTGTTGAATATGTCAACTCGGTGTAATTTTACATATATCTATAATACTTACTTGCAATTTCTAATAATCTATACAAATTACTTGCACTTTACAGATGCAACGGTTTTTATCAATAAACATTCGTATGTTACTCTGTTAACCTGTTATTCATATATATATTCTCATTATTTCGTCCGAACGTCCATCTTATACATGTGTTAAATGTGTGTTAGTGCTATCTGTACTTAGAATGCATGCAATATTGCTTAATGTTTTGATTTGCTTTATAAATTGTTAAACAACAACATTATGACAGATCTATACACTTACATGTGCTTGTAATAAATTTATTATTAAAATATTTAAATAGTTATTTGTATTTTTATGCCAGTCTATGCAAGCATAGGACATAGACACAAATAAGAAACTTGTGCATTATGATGTTTTCCTTCAAGGGAGATAAGTATGTAGTTTTGCTATATATGTGTATATAGTGGTGACTAGTGCGTATATAATCCCCCAAACACATAAATCACTCTTCTGTGTGGATATAGTAATATTTAAATCATAAATATTCATTTATTATCCATTAATTACATAAATAATGCCTTTATTATATATATTTCGGTGTATTCCGGTGTATTCCGGTGATTAGGTGTATTCCGGTCTTTCTAGTAACCCAAAAAATGTATGTGCATCCTTTATGCATAGAGCTTCAATTTTAAACTGCTTACGCATATAGGGCTCAGTGGGAGTTCTATGCGTAAGCATGCTACGCATAGAGCTCCCGTGGAGCAGGGCTTTATATGTCATATAAAGCCCTGCGTGGAGTCGGGCTCTATTATGTATTAAAAGATCCTGGTGGAGTGTAATTCGTGGGGTAGCTATATGCGTCTAAACAGGATGTCCTATCGGTTATCAGGCGGTAAAACCTTAGTCAACAGCAACAACAACAATCCCTGGGCCCCCTGCTCTATGTCTATGTAGATGACTGTCTCGCCTTCAAGTTATATCTTTCTCTTAAAATGCGACAATACCAAAGAATGCAACAATACTAAAGAAACTAACCGCCAAATAATGGCAAAATTACACTACAAAACCGTTTATCAAAACTCTACACAGGCATTCAGGTAATATAATAATGCATATGTGCCCATTAACAGTATATGTTTATTCACGGGTTCTTTAAATACCCGTGATTGAATATGCGTAAATGCATTTTGAGTTCGATGCTCCAGTTTAGGGGTTTGGCCTGGCTAGTTAGTCGTTTATATTGTGTCTATAGAGTTTTGATTCTCAAAATATGCAAGTTATATATGTACCTCGTCATCAGTAGGTTTAGAAACAGTGTACATTTGTCGTAAAATTTGCCTGTTGATGGCGGGTTAGCTACTTTAATTTCTATAGAGATACTTTCAAGTAAAGTTTGGAGTAAGTTCCTCCACTTTAGGTTGTACATAAATGAAGCTCAGAAGGAATAAATCATAAACAACTCTTGGATAACAATTAATATTAAGATCTTTATTCAAGTAATATCAGAATTGTCAATTTGATCAATAAATTGAATTGGGGTTTTAAGGCGCATGAAAGGTTATATGGCATAAAAAAAGCTTCATAATTCTCATTGAGGACATTCATACTCAAGAAGATGAAATCAAAGGTTCAAGTTATCCGGATGCTTTATAATTACATCTTTATACAGGTAAAAACAGAAATAAAGCACATGAATCACTAAGTCAAGGGGTGTCATGAAACACCCAAATCTACCTATTTCCCGCAAATCCACCCAAATCTACACTAAATCTACTGCTAAACCTCCCAAATCCACATCAAATCTACATTATATGGTGGTGCAATGATTTTATTGTACCAAATATTACAAATTAAATAATCATTTGAGCAAAATGAAGGTAGTTGTTAATTTATTACAGAATTAATGATTTTTGCGTTATTTCAAAGACATATTAATAATTATTAGGTCTGTGGTTATTTTTATCCATCATGATAACAACATGCATTATTAACAAATAAGTTAACAAAAACATCTTCATTTTGCTCAAATGAATTATTTTTTTGGTGTTATTTATTACCATAACATCGTTGTACCAACATATAATGTAGATTTGATATGGATTTGGGATGTTTTGGGGGTAGATTTGGTGTAGATTTGGGTGGATTTGGGAGAAATATGTAGATTTGGGTGTTTTGTGTAACCGAAGTCAAGTAACAATTCTATATCCAATACAAGATTTCAGGAAACTGAAAATGTCTAGAACTGGAGGATTATACAATATTGCAAGAAGTAGAAATCAACTATCACAATTCCAAACTTCTTAATGAATGTCATCTTTATCCGTTTTCTCTCTCTCCATTCTCTAGAATAAAACCAGTTGATTTTAGATGATTTCAGCAATTTGTAAATTAAGCGTTAAACAAACTGGTAACAATGTCTTTTTTGCTCCCGACATATCCAACACATCAATAGACGGATTTAATTTCATCACATAAATCACACTTCACCCGCACCCCACACCCAACCCATGGTTGAACATGATACAGTTAATTCAGAAATCCATGAGATGAACCAACTAAAAACATTATATGCAGATGATTCATATCAAAAATGGAAGCAAAAATACACTGTTTTGAAAGGAATTGAACAGAATTTGGTTTTTATAGTCACAATTACAGCTAAGGTCATATGGTGACTCATCAAATATTTGAGCACAAAAGTATGGGTAAGAATTGTGATTTTCAGATATTTTCTGTTAAATTAACTTTAAAATTACTCGTTTTGTAAGTAAATATAGTAATTTGCTTGTAAAATTGTTTTTATTAGTAATTAAAAAAATTGAGATTTTGAGTCGAGTTCGATTCTTGTGCTCAAAACTTTGATGAATATTAGGCCTGGTACCATGATGAACTCACAGGGGCAAGTGATTTCAAGTCGGAGACTCTAACCACTTGGATATGCACACCCCTGTTTTAAATTGAAGTTTTCTTATTTATCACAATGACCTGCTTCAGAACCTGCTTCAGAAGACACCTTTTACAGATTTAAATGATTTTAATAAACCTTGGTGGTAATATTAACAAATTGCTTGCTTTGTGATACGATTATGATACGAGATTTGTGTTGTTTTCAGATATTATAAAATTGTGATCACACTTTATTATGCATCAAAATTTATATCCGAAGAAAATCTTCACAACATTTTTCCAGTGTTTCACAGAAATAATTCAGTAATTTAAAATTACGGAATTCACGAGTATTCATATTTTGGAACTGATGGAATGTACAGTCAACAATGAACATAGAGTAACAAGAACTAACAATATATGTGCATCATGTTATTATACCAGCGTTACTGTGTGAACAGTATAATTCTAAATGGCGGCAAAATCAAAATGGTTTTATATTCTGTTTTGACACCATAATTATCTTATTATTTGAAAGTCAGTGGCCATCCTTTTTTGTAGTATTATCAACTAAGTTATTGTACTTTGTCCTTGACCTTACAGGGAAATGCGGTTAATCTAAATTGAACAGTTATTGCCAGATAATTGACCAATACAGGGACCTTAGGATTGATTTACATGTTCAAACATTTCAACGTCATTAAATAAAATCGTAGTCTCGGTTTTCCACAGATAATGCAATGTGTGAATAGTAAGAACTATTGCTGTTTTGATTTAAATTTAAATCAACATACACATGTTTATGAAACATAACATGGCCATAGAACTTCAAAGGGATTGGAGGAAATCTGGATGTCATTTTATGTCCCACCTTTATTTATTTACCGTTAATTTGTGATTTTAAAATATTGTGGTAAAATGGTACTAGTAGCTCCATTTGCTTGGTTGGCGTTCAGCATTTAAAAGTGTAGTGCCAGGACTGGTCAGCCCAGTGTCAGTATAACGTCACTGATTGGGTTATCATGTCATGTGTCCATGGCATGGTATTCCAGTATGGCAGCACTATAAAGTCGAGCATTCAGCTAACTGCTACAAATCGATACCACCGTAATATGACTAGTGCCATTATACCCCATAAATACAAAGTAAACTTTTATAAATAAGGCAAAATGAATTATTCCCCTTGATTAACCATTAGAGCTATAATGTTTACAACTAAACGCGTATATATATTGATAACAAATACGGTACATATAAAGATAACATATGACATGAAATGAGAAAAAAGTTATTGCCTGTGGAGTTTTCACAAAGGTCACAAGGAATGTGTTTTCTTACATACCAGATAGTAGTATCCAAATTCACAGGAGTGGAAAATCTGATATCTTACATATAGAGAGCAAATGCAAGTCACTTACTGTCAACAATGATTTCAACAACAACAACTGCATGACGTCATTGTGTAAATAAACAAAATGTTGGTGACGTCAATGTGCAGAATGTCAATGGCATGGATAATGCAAGAAAAGCTATCACTTATGGGTAACCTGTGAATTTAGTCAAGTTAGGGTTTTATGGTGCACCAACACAAAATAGTTATATGGCACCAATGCAAACAGGTTATATTACCAATATAATGAAAATTCCTAGCCCACTCTCCATTTACATCTAGATACAAATATGTGGAATGGGCCTAAAACATCTTCACCTGCAGAACTGCAAATTTTATTTTAAACACTCTCAGTCACGATCATTGGTTTCTGCCACCACTCAAAGTAACACCTGAAAGAAACAATTAACAGGGACGATGATGAAGACCTTTAACTAAATGTCAAAAAAAGACAAAAAGAACATGAATTCAGCGGGATCTTACCCCTCTGCCTGGATAAGCAGTGGCTCTCTTCTTGCCTGGGAACCACCAGGGCAGATTGGGAAATTCCATCACTTTGTACAACTATTTTAATCGGAGCCTCTGTGATAAAAACAGTTTTTACCAGATACTTTATACCAATTATATCAATTCATCACTTGAGACTTATACCAATTATATCAATCCATCACTTGAGACTTATACCAATTATATCAATCCATCCCTTGAGACTTATACCAATTATATCAATCCATCACTTGAGACTTATACCAATTATATCAATCCATCCCTTGAGACTTATACCAGTTATATCAATCCATCACTTGAGACTTATACCAATTATATCAATCCATCACTTGAGACTTATACCAATTATATCAATCCATCACTTGAGACTTATACCAATTATATCAATCCATCCCTTGAGACTTATACCAATTATATCAATCCATCACTTGAGACTTATACCAATTATATCAATCCATCCCTTGAGACTTATACCAGTTATATCAATCCATCACTTGAGACTTATACCAATTATATCAATCCATCCCTTGAGACTTATACCAGTTATATCAATCCATCACTTGAGACTTATACCAATTATATCAATCCATCACTTGATGACTTATACCAGTTATATCAATCCATCACTTGAGACAATTTAACAGTAAAAGTAAAATACATATATTACTAATGTCAATCTAATTATTCCATGTATATAAAAGCTAAAACTACATATTAATAAATAACAAACTACATCATGACCAGTTACGTACATGTAGTTAACATCTATTGCAGAGGGTAATTAACTATAATTAACTATAATTAACAATTAACCCACTTTAGGTAAGCTATTGCTTAGTGTGATTGTTGTATAAAATTTTATTATTGACTAAACAGAATCTGATTCCCATTCAATAACAAAAAGAATATTGCATCCTTTAGCGTCAAGTCTAATATCAGTTTAAAGTGCACTTAAAAACGCTAATCATTTAATGGGCTTTGGTGAAAAAATATGTATACAAGTTTCCATAATTTCAAAATGCGCAAAACAAACAAGACATAATTATTGCTGTGTGTTTTGTAAAATGTGTAAAAGACAGTCAAAATACATTCATAACTTTCACATCCAGTCAACTTCCGGTAGGTTGAGATATTCAGTAGGTGAAAATAAAGGGGTTTACTCGGACTTTAACCTCAATCTCTATATGAAAAATCGAAACATTAGACAATAATTTAAATTAAATGTATCCATATTGGTGTTGTAAAATTATGCAACACCAAAAGAATTAGGCAACACCAAAAGAAGATACATAGCTGTACACAAAAAAATGAAGCTTTTAATATAATTATCACTACAAATTAGTTTTATAAAGGGTTAAAGTCAGTTGAGCATCAACGATAAACACCGAGTTTACTCTCTACCAGAATGTGGAGGGATTTTATTTTATTGATCACTCAGATTGGTCAAATTATTCATAATTTTGATAGAGCATCATCAAAAAAACTGACCAATCAGTGACCAAAAATAAGACATACCAATACATTCTGGTAGGTGATGAACTCGGTCTTTATCCTTGATGTTCAACCAAGTTTACTGTTAAAATTAAGGTATCTACAGTGTGATTCTTTTAAAACCCTGCATATTTCAAATACCTTCATGCAAATTGATTCAATATATGAATTTTTCAAAATCAAAAACTTGAAAATTATCATCGTTTTACTCTGCCAAAGATTTTTATTTTACTATAGAACCTAAGGATAAAAACCGAGTAACACATTTTATCACCTACTGAAAATAAGATAAAATCTCAATATCTCTGCAACAGAAAATTATGAATGTTGATGATGTCATGTGAAGGTTATGAATAGATTCAAAGCTCATGTTTTACAAAACATACAATGGTATGGATACAATATTGCTTAACTTGTATTTCATGGAAGGATGACAATCATTCAAGTTTAATTGTTCTTCTAGTACAACCTCTCAAATGACTCATAAAAACTATTGCATTGGTAAGGCACATGTGCACTGTAAGGTTATTCATAATTTTGCATTGCGGAGATGTTGAGATTTTATTTTATTTTCAGTAGGTGATAAAAATTATGTCACTCGGTTTTTATCCTTAGGTTCTAAAGTAAAATAAAAATCTTTGGCAGAGTAAAAAGACGATAATTTTCAAGATTTTGATTTTAAAAGATACATAATATTGAATCAGTTTGCATAAATGTGAATGAAATCTGCAGGGTTTTGAAAGAATCGAACTGTAGATACCTTAATTTTAATTAATCTTATTTCTGGTCACTGATTGGTCAGTTTATTTTGATGATGCTCTATCAAAATTATGAATAGGCGAAAGGGTTTATGTTGTGTCGTCATGTACATGCTACACTGTCTCTATTTTAACTGGCAATAACTCATGAATATGAATGAGTCATGTGAGAAGTAGTTTCAAATCGACGATCAAACCTCAAAAGTCGATAAGGCAGAAATCGATGCGTAAAATTTCACATTTTTATTTAGCCTCCATACAGGTGACCGATAAATATACAGCTTCAGAATATAAAATTATGTGATAAAAAAATTAGTTGTCTGGAATGGGATTTGAACCACAGCCTTGCATTTTAAGTTTTGAAGGATGTATGCTGAACCACTAGGCCACGGCTATTTATGGGTATGTTTGAGAAGTTTCAATACTAAATAGGCATTACGTAATAACTAGCGTGCACACACAAACTCAGCGCTTGTAGTATTGGGAATCGGCTGAAAATTCATGATCGATCAGATTATATTTAACCGACCGATGATCGATCCTTATTCGGTTAAACATGGCTGCTATAAAAGACAAATGTAAGCCTTTTCCCGACTATAATGAAGAAAAGAATCACGTTTCAAGTATATTCTGGTAATAAAGGAACTGAATGAAACATATATTTAAAAACATAAGTTGTCATACCCACTATAAATATGTGATTACTTGTTGCAAAATTTTAACTCATTTTATTTTCTTGAATATTTTATTTCAAGAGAATGAAATAAGCCATAATTTTCAACAACCGAGTGAAGTCAATCATGACAAATTGTAATCAATTAATCAGATGAAAGGCGTAACTGATCGATGATCGATTAATTGGAACAACACTATCAAGTGCTAAATAACAAGTCGAGATACGGTTGTTTTGAGGCGAAGTATTAGTTTCATATTGATAACATACAGTAATACAGCAGGCAATGTTAATTTGCACCTGCGACAAGATGTACCATATATTTATTGATCTATTTTGAGTTGCGGTCAAATATGTTTTATTTTGCCTCATAATAAATGGTAGTTAGTATACTATTTTCTCAAGCAGAGTTATAGTTCAGTGGATAGAGAGCATCCGACTTGAAATCCGAAGGTAGCGTGTTTGAGCCCCAAAAGAGGCTAACTTTTTTTTCTGTAAAACTACTGTTACCTGTGTTAGGTGCATTGGTCGATGTATATACAGTAAATGATTTCCTGCACTATATTTGCTCGCTTAAATATCCGATTTCGACATGAGCTGGTAACACATGAAGTTACAAATAAGGACATGGCCTACAAAGAAGAAATCAATTGATATAGAGACTGTGTAGCTTTAAGAAACAACATCTTTTACAAATTATCGTGTTTTAAATCGCTTTCTGGAGTTCAATTGTAACACAATAATTTCATGAAACCAAGGTGCAAGTGAAATTATTTTATTAACAACTGAATGAAAATAGTGATATAATACACAATAATTTGTCAATGTTGTTTTATTCTAATATCCTAAACATATGAAAATAATTAATATTTTGCTGTACTAACAGTAAGTGCATTATGTCCTTGTACAATGTCAACTATTCAGCATACATTCCCAGGTCCAGTGATATCTAGTAGATTATAATTAGATATTTCAAACCTACACCAGGGGTATATTCAACTATGTAGTAATGAATAAAATAAATTATTATGACTTTTATGATAAGGCTATTTGGAAGTTGACAACATTACTTTATATTCGAAGCTGAGACAGAAACATGAGTTCACAACCTCCTAACCAATCAAAATTAATCATTTTTTATGGAATGGGGATAATCGTTTTATATTAAAAATCAAATTATTCAAAAATATAAACAGCTTTTTCTTGATTTTCTTTTACTATCTTAACCTCTATATTGTGCATGTAAGATTACATTTTCATACGTAACAATGTATTTCGAATAGTTTTATATCACATATATAAACAGTAAAAAATTCTATATCCAACAACAACAAAAAATAAAAAAAAAAGCAATAAAGAGTCAACAGAATAGCTATGATAACAAATTCGTCCTGGAATGGGTCATAAACAACAAATTTATAGATACAGAACAAAACTGTAAACATAAAATTTAACAAGAATATCATTTGGAATGTTG
This sequence comes from Cyrtodaria siliqua, assembly GCA_037043455.1. Classification (NCBI taxonomy): domain Eukaryota; kingdom Metazoa; phylum Mollusca; class Bivalvia; order Adapedonta; family Hiatellidae; genus Cyrtodaria; species Cyrtodaria siliqua. The sequence goes on from JAWPHD010011112.1 coordinate 35,920, forward strand.
GAGATTTCATCGCTGCTTTCAGGTAATCTCAAATACATTCAGGGGTGTAGCGTGGTCTGTTTTCAACATACTCCCAATACGAGGTTCGCAGCGCCAGGTGAGGGAGGGTTTGGGAGTAGGTATCCCCCTCCTACAAGCGGGGTTAGAGGGTCCTTTTCTTCATCTTTGGACTAAAATGGTTCTCATACAAGCGATATTTGTCAGGAATAGAGCCATTTTTATGCTTGCAAACAATTGGTAATTTCCACCCCACCCCCCACCCCTCCACCCATGGATTTTATTACATTTTTCAACTTTTTTGGAATTTTATCTTTTTATTTTTATTTTTCCAAGTTACTCCCGAAAGTAAGGGAGTATGCCACGCTATGCCCGTCATTGAATTATCATCTTTATCAATTAATTACAGTAATACAAAAATAAAGGCCTTTAAAGACCCATTTCCTACCTAGTTTTATACCTTATTAAAACACGAACAACTTGCTCATTGACGGCTATACAAGCTTTTTGTCTGATTAGCCCAGCTATATATACAGACTATAGCATACAGAATAACACCATTTTCTCATGCATTTATACACCTAACAGTGAATTAAAACAAATCTAAACAAATTCTCCCCACCCACTCCCAAATATAATTAGCTAGAAAATGGTCTTTACCACACACTAACCTCCACTTTTTCGTAACAAAATCACTCTTTTTGTTAAAGAATCTCCTAAATTCTGGCTTTCCTAAAATTTCACTTGTATAGACCTTGTAATGTTGGTAGGTATGGAGTTACAAAAGTTCTAAAAATCGGTTGAGAAATATTTTTTTTTTAGCCGAAAGTGTTTTTGATAGTGATTTTCGCATGTGAAATTTGTATTTCTCAACCAATTTCAAGAAGTATGGTACTTTTATTTATCATTAGAAATGCCCATCTCACCGACATTTAACTTAATAAGATGCTAGTTTAACAATAGTTAAAAAACAACTTTTGGCAGAAACCAGCAACCCAAACAATAGTAATTTGTAAGGCTGACACCCATATCATCATGTGCTAAAGCGCTTCTTCAGAAACCAGCACAATACATGCACAGCAAAGTGATCACTTTGAGTCAGCCATGCTTCACAGGCAAATTACAAGTCTCGTTAACACATTGAATGGAATGACGAATGGATAAATAAGGGATATTTCAAAATATTATGCCATTGTATATTGTGCCTGTCAGAGTCATTCAGTGATATTATGTATTCAAACAGTACAACCTGGAGTGTATGTGACTATATACCATCGTCTAAATCTCGAGTTGACGATGTAATTGGAACTAATTTAGAAAACAATTGGCATTATATTCACACATGCATACAGCTCATTGAATATTTGCAGTTTCTGTCTTCTTTTTAATTTTTTTTTTTACAAAGAAATACTTCCAAAAAGTCAAAGCTAAATTGATTTAAAAAACGTAAAAACTATGTTCTTGTCTTGCAGCACTCTAAGATAAACATGACATATATAAAAGAAAATATTACAAAATTATCCTTCACAATTTTCTCTATACTTGTTGCTGCTTCATGAGACCACGGAGCTTTTTTAGATTATCCTGCGTTGTTTTGTCGTTAGGTTTCAGCTCCAGGGCTCTTTGATAGCTTCTCTGTGCTTCATTTAGTTTCCCATTGATATGGAACATAGCGCCCAGGTTCATGTGTGCTGAGGCTTCCTGAACGAGTAGACAAAATAAAGGTCACAATATTACATTTCTATGGGTGAAAGGTCAGGATTTCTCAGAGAAATAAACTTCATAATCGTTGATATTAATAACTAACTGAACACAAATACAACCGTGACGTTGAATCTTGACATCATTAAAGTGTTGAGAACATCGTCGTCATTTCCAAGAATGATCATTAAAGCCAAACAGGTTAACAGCTTAAAAGTATACACAAACTAATTTATGTCAGATTATTTTACTGCTGGGTTCGAGTCGTGTTTTGTTTAGTCACTTGCAGATTATTTTACTGCTGGGTTCGAGTCGTGTTTTGTTTAGTCACTTACAGATTATTTTACTGCTGGGTTCGAGTCGTGTTTTGTTTAGTCACTTTCAGATTATTTTACTGCTGGGTTCGAGTCGTGTTTTGTTTAGTCACTTTCAGATTATTTTACTGCTGGGTTCGAGTCGTGTTTTGTTTAGTCACTTTCAGATTATTTTACTGCTGGGTTCGAGTCGTGTTTTGTTTAGTCACTTTCAGATTATTTTACTGCTGGGTTCGAGTCGTGTTTTGTTTAGTCACTTACAGATTATTTTACTGCTGGGTTCGAGTCGTGTTTTGTTTAGTCACTTTCAGATTATTTTACTGCTGGGTTCGAGTCGTGTTTTGTTTAGTCACTTACAGATTATTTTACTGCTGGGTTCGAGTCGTGTTTTGTTTAGTCACTTACAGATTATTTTACTGCTGGGTTCGAGTCGTGTTTTGTTTAGTCACTTACAGATTATTTTACTGCTGGGTTCGAGTCGTGTTTTGTTTAGTCACTTTCAGATTATTTTACTGCTGGGTTCGAGTCGTGTTTTGTTTAGTCACTTACAGATTATTTTACTGCTGGGTTCGAGTCGTGTTTTGTTTAGTCACTTTCAGATTATTTTACTGCTGGGTTCGAGTCGTGTTTTGTTTAGTCACTTACAGATTATTTTACTGCTGGGTTCGAGTCGTGTTTTGTTTAGTCACTTACAGATTATTTTACTGCTGGGTTCGAGTCGTGTTTTGTTTAGTCACTTACAGATTATTTTACTGCTGGGTTCGAGTCGTGTTTTGTTTAGTCACTTACAGATTATTTTACTGCTGGGTTCGAGTCGTGTTTTGTTTAGTCACTTACAGATTATTTTACTGCTGGGTTCGAGTCGTGTTTTGTTTAGTCACTTACAGATTATTTTACTGCTGGGTTCGAGTCGTGTTTTGTTTAGTCACTTACAGATTATTTTACTGCTGGGTTCGAGTCGTGTTTTGTTTAGTCACTTACAGATTATTTTACTGCTGGGTTCGAGTCGTGTTTTGTTTAGTCACTTACAGATTATTTTACTGCTGGGTTCGAGTCGTGTTTTGTTTAGTCACTTACAGATTATTTTACTGCTGGGTTCGAGTCGTGTTTTGTTTAGTCACTTACAGATTATTTTACTGCTGGGTTCGAGTCGTGTTTTGTTTAGTCACTTACTTGCATCCACCATGATTGTCATGTCTTTACCTTAAAGTTTTTGTGCAACAGATTTATAACTTCAAAACTACTCAAGTTATTGCATTAAAACTTTATACTAATGTTTCCTCAAATACAGCAAGACACTAATTAAAGCCACTATTCCTCCGTACACTGTTTTTAAACCTATTGTTGATGAGGTATATATGTAACTTACATATTTTGAGAATCCAAACTCTATAAACACACTACAAACGGATTCAGCCCGCCTTGCCAAACCCCAAAACTGGAGTGTCGATTAAATTACCAACTCATTAAAAATTCATTTTAAGCATATTCGATCACGGGTATTTTAAGAACCTGTGAAAAAATATATACTTCTAATCGGCACATATACATAGAGGATCTTAAATGAGTTCCCATTTCATATAAGATTTATGAAAATTTTAACGAGCCTTTTGGCGAGTTAAAATTAAAAATAATTCATAACGAGTTTCATAAATCTTATATGGAATGGAAACGAGTTTGATCCTTTTTATCACATAACATTGCAATCAAATTAGTAAAAATTAATTCAGATGGACATAGAGCTGCCACGACGTCAGACACACTTTAGAGCCAAAACATCATAAAATATGTGACGTCGTAACGTCGCGTCTCACACATAACGTTGCGTATAATAGAGTTTGTTTTACCTCTTTACAAAATAGCAGTTTGTACCCACTTTTTAACAAACCAACAACAATGTTTTGTAAAACGTGCATTCTTTTTATAAGCTGTCACAAATAATAAGTTGACTCAGATCTGGGTGAATTTGTGATAAATAAAATAGTTTGTTAATAAACTTGCTTAGTGTTACAGGTTTAACTCAACCGATCAAAATCGTTCCAGGTTGTATGACAATATTAAATGGGTGTTCGACACCGCTAACAAGGGACGTTATGTGATAAATTATTATATGATCTGAACACCTGGATAGACTATTGATAAATGGTTCTGTAGTGTAATCTTGCCATTATTTGTAGGGTTAGTTTCATTAATATTACTTTAAAATCTTCATAAAAACACACTGTACATTGCACCACCACTTACCCCAGGCCTTAGCGCAGCAGCTCTTACAAACAATTTCTCCGCCTCATCGTTCTGTTGAATCTGGCGGAAGATATTGGCGCCATTGAAAATCATCTCGAAGTTGTCAGGATCCTTGTCCAGGATGGAATGATACATGTCCGCAGACTCCTGCAGTCTACCAGTGTCTCCAAGGAACTGAGCTGAATGGAATGAAAATGAGTGAAGTTTTATAATTACATGTATATTAAAGACATTTTTCTTAATGAATGTTGAAGTTGAGGAAGCAAGTTTAATAAATTTCACTATTCTCGTCCCTGTAAAAATTAGAAGGAATCTCCTCTGGCAATTACAGAAATAACTGTGGGGTGAAGGCGGCTATTTTTCACAACTCTCTTCCACAATACCAACTACATGTCATGGCAGTCATTTTGGTAAAGGTTCCAAATCAAAATCACTTACGGTTTCTGAGAAGTAGTCGCCACAAAATCACATTTTTAAAATCTATTTTTAGCCATGGTGGCCATTTTGAAGTTCTGGCCAACCTGAATTTTTGCAAGGATCAACTAGACATCAAGAGCAACATTCCTGTTAAGTTTCATGAAATTCTATTAAGTAGTTTCAGAGGAGTAGTTGCCACAAGTTTTTCCTAAAAACTCTATGTAAACAAAGATGGCCACTGGCAGCCATGTTTGACATTGAATCGAAATGAATCTTGGTTAGGACCAAGTACATGCCGCACCAGTCATTTTGGTAAAGGTTCCAATTCAATATCACTTATGATTTTTGAGAATTAGTCGCCACAAAATCACATTTTTAAAATCTATTTTTAGCAGTGGTGGCCATCTTGAATTTCCTACCAACTTGAATTTTTGCTAGGTCAACTAGACATCAAGAGGAACATTCCTGTCAAGTTTCATGAAATTGAATCAAGTAGTTTCTGAGGAGTAATCGCCACAAGATTTTCCGATATAACTCTATGTAAACAAATATGGCCGCTGGTGGTCATGTTTGACATCCAATCAAAATGAACTTTGTTTAGGACCAACTACATGTCGTGCAAGTCATTTTGGTAAAGGTTACAAATCAACATCTCTTATGGTTTTTGAGAATTAGTCACCACAAAATCGCATTTTTAAAATCTGTTTTTTGTCATGGCGGCCATTTTGAATTTCCGGCCGACCTTAATTTTTGGTAATATGAACTAGACATTAAGAGCAAAATTCCTGTGAAGTTTCATGAAAATCTGGCCGACCTGAAATTTAGGATCAACTAGACATCAAGAGCAACATTCCTGTGAAGTTTCATGAAAATCCATCCAGTAGTTTCAGAGGAGTAGTTGCCACAAATAAAAGTTTACGGACGGACAGACAGACAAACTGACGGAAGCCGCGCCACGGCATAAGCTCTGCTGATCTTTGATTAGTACAGCTAAAAATTAATGTTTGCCCTTTTCTGACCAACCCCCAAAAAAAGGGGCCCTTCCCAAATATAGATATTTTTTTTAATTGCTGGTCACATCGAGGTGCCACTAATAACAAAAGTATGTTTTTGTTATCAATAAATAAATATTATTTGCCTTCCTGCACAGACCCAAAATTTTAAATTAGGGTCGGGAAAGGGCGAACATAAATATTTTTAAGAATGGCTTCACTTTTACAACAAATACATAAGTATAAAGGATGGCATTTTGTCAAAAGCATGCCTGTAAACTATATCGAAACATCTGAGTCACTTTTATTAGGACTCAACATTAGCCTCAGGTTGATCAAAAATAGTGCATAATCTACATGACACTCCACTGTTATTCCTGATTGACTTTACAGCGAGCAACACATATTAACTTTCACCTTGAAAATACTATATAGAAACCGATAGAAACTTGATGGTCAGGTGGACTGAATGCTAAAACGAAAAGCAGACACCGGGAGACATACCATAATGTTGATATATACTCTTGTCCTCGGGATCCACCTCCTTGGCTTTGACGAACCAAGATTCTGCCTCCTTTATCTGCCCCTACAATGCAAATAATCATGCTTACACATTTCATTACAAATGTATTTTGATAGTTCCTGTAAACAGAGCATTTCCATCTTCGAATTAACTAAATAATGACTAAATCAAGTGACTGTGAAATATTGACAATAAATATTGATAAAATGATAGGCAAGACTGCCAAGTGTCATATCTTTTTATCCAGCAAGTTTATTAAAGTAAAACATACACAGTCACGAATATAAGATTCTATTTATCACAAAACACCATTACCACATGAAAATTCCACTTGTAATGTTGTCAATGTACCTTTTACATTTTGTTAGAGAAATCATGATATTGTTTGGTTGTTTAAATGAAATCAGACATGTTACGCAGCGTTCAAACTACATATAATACAAACCTTAAACCAAATTTTACTTGCATTCAAACTCGTTTTTTTAACCGAATTGCAATGTGTTTGAGAGACATATTTTTTGTATCACACTGAGACTTGATTATTCTCTATTTGTTTATTTTCACAATGTCATGCAACTGTTGATATTACTTATCTGTTTAAAGTCAGCTTTATACCATTATATTTTATGAACGACAATGCGACAATGCAACAGCAACGATTTTTTCCTCATTTTGTGAATGGGTCCGGTACCAAGCAAATTGTGAAACATTAGCGTTATTTCCTTAACTAGATGCCCTTGAAGGGCAACATGTCGAGCCCGCCAGTTTACAGATATACATTGCAAGGAGACTAGGGTTAAAGGTTAGACATTGCTGAAAGCAGCAGTGGAAGCTTAGAACATGGAAACTTAAAATAAAATGTGTGCAGTGGCTTAGTTAGAGTTCTTTTATTTGAAAACGACTAAGTACAGAATATTGTATTAATATCTGAAATCATTTGTGCCATGTAATTTCAAAATTCGACAAACTTTTAGCCCAGACAAGATCGGACTGCATGACCTCTAAGTGTGGCCTTGACCTTTGAGCTGGAGGCCTGGGTGTTGCACGTGACACATCATCCTCTTATGGTGATCATTTGTGCAAAGTTATTTCAAAATCCCTCTATGCATGACAAAGTTATAGCCCGGACAAGATCGGACGAACGTACGCCCGCACGCACATACACCGAACCGCCATTGTGACAATTATGTCGAGCTGTCCACAAGCGGTAAAAGTTACATAGACACTTCGATGATTTTTAGAAAGGATTTCACAAAATCTACAACGAATTGTGAATTAAGCTTTAAATTGTGAAAAAAACACTCCATGTGTGAAGGGTCCGTTTATTTATCGGACCCACTCAAAAAAATTATGAAGGTCTATTTCGGATAGTGAATGGGTCTGTTTACCGGTACTTCTTCAACAAGAGGTCAATGACCTTGAAGCTCTACTGATTGATTTTGATTTCAGGAAGTAGTCGCTACAGACTTGTTTTTTGAAAATCTATTTTTAACCGTGGCGGCCATCTTGAATTTCCGGCCGACCTGAAATTTTGCTAGGATCAATTAGACATTAAGAGCAACATTCCTGTGAAGTTTCATGAAAATCCGTCAAGTAGTTTCAGAGGAGTAGTCGCTACAAGTTTTCATTATATAACTCTATGTAAACAAAGATGGCCGCTGGCAGCCATGTTTAACGTCAAATCAAAACGATTTTCGACAAGGACCAACATCATGTCATACTGATCATTTTAGAAAAAGTCCCATATCAATATTTCTCATAGTTTTGAAGTAGTCGCTACAAACTTATTTATTTTAAATCTATTTTTAGCTGTGGCGGGCATCTTGAATTTCCGGCCGACCTGAAATTTTTCTAGGATCAACTAGACATCAAGAGCAACATTCCTGTGAAGTTTCATGAACATCCGTCAAGTAGTTTCAGAGGAGTAGTCGCTACAAGTTTTTACGATATAACTCTATGTAACCAAAGATGGCCACTGGCAGCCATGTTTAACGTCGAATCAAAATAATTTTCCACAAGGATCAACATCATGTCATGCTGATCATTTTAGAAAAAGTCCCATATCAATATCACTTATAGTTTTCAAGAAGTAGTCGCTACAAACTTATTTTTTCAAAATCTATTTTTAGCTGTGGCGGCCATCTTGAATTTCTGGCAGATCTGAAATTTTGCTAGGATCAATAAGACATCAAGAGCAACATTCCTGTAAAGTTTCATGACAATCCGCCAAGTAGTTTCAGAGGAGTAGTCGCTAGAAATTTTTACTATATAACTCTATGTAAACAAAGATGGCCGCTGGCAGCCATGTTTAACGTTGAATCAAAACGATTTTTGACAAGGATCAACATCATGTCATGATGATCATTTTAGAAAAAGTCCCATATCAATATCACTTGTAGTTTTCAAGAAGTAGTCGCTACAAACTTGTATTTTAAAACTCTATTTTTAGCTTTGGCGGCCATCTTGGATTTCACGTCAACATGAATTTTTGCTAGGATCAACTAGACTTTATGGGCAACATTTCTGTAAAGTTTCATGAATATTCATCCAGTAGTTTCAGAGGAGTTGTCGCTACAAATAAAAGTTTACGGACAGACGGACGGACGACGGACGCCGCACCACGGCATAAGCTCTGCTGATCTCTGATCAGTCGAGCTAATAATAAAAACAAGAGGCCCAAGAGGGCCTGTGAACGCTCTACTGGCTGTTATACCATTGATGAATCGAGTCGTACTACATGGTGTCTAGAGTGTACACAAGGTTTTTCAAGTATTTGACCTAGTGACCTAGTTTTTGACCCTGTGTGACCCATTTTCGAACTTTAGCAAGCTATAATTGAGACAAATATTCTGACAAAATTGCATCAAGATCGGGTCAAAAATATGGCCTCTAGAGTGTACACACGGTTTTTCCAAAGTTTGACCTAGTGACCTAGTTTTTAACACCATGTGACCCATTTTTGAACTTGACCAAGATATAATTAAGACAAACATTTTGACAAAGAGTGTACACAAGGTTTTTCCAATATTTGACCTAGTGACCTAGTTTTTAACCCCATGTGACCCATTTTCAAACTTGACCAAGATATAATTAAGACAAACATTCTGACAAAGTTGCATCAAGCTCGGGTCAAAAATATGGCCTCTAGAGTGTACACAAGGTTTTTCCAATATTTGACCTAGTGACCTAGTTTTTAACTTCATGTGACCCATTTCCGAACTTGATCAAGATATAATTAAGATAAACAATTTGAAAAAATTTCATCAAGATTGGGTAACAAATATGACCTCTAGAGTGTACACAAGTTTTTTCAAGTATTTGACCTAGTGACCTAGTTTTTGATCCCACATGACCCATTTTTAAACTTGACCGAGATTTCATTGAGACAAACATTCTGACATAGTTTCATCAAGATCGGGTCAAAAATATGGCCTCTAGAGTGTACACACGGTTTTTCCAAAGTTTGACCTAGTGACCTAGTTTTTGACCCCACATGACCCAGTTTTGAACTTGACCGAGATTACATTGAGACAAACATTCTGACAAAGTTGCATCAAGCTCGGGTCAAAAATATGGCCTCTAGAGTGTACACAAGGTTTTTCCAATATTTGACCTAGTGACCTAGTTTTTAACTTCATGTGACCCATTTCCGAACTTGATCAAGATATAATTAAGATAAACAATTTGACAAAATTTCATCAAGATTGGGTAACAAATATGACCTCTAGAGTGTACACAAGTTTTTTCAAGTATTTGACCTAGTGACCTAGTTTTTGACCCCACATGACCCAGTTTTGAACTTGACCGAGATTACATTGAGACAAACATTCTGACAAAGTTTCATCAAGATCGGGTCAAAAATATGGCCTCTAGAGTGTACACCCGGTTTTTCCAAAGTTTGACCTAGTGACCTAGTTTTTAACACCATGTGACCCATTTTTGAAATTTACCAAGATATAATTAAGACAAACATTTTGACAAAGTTTCATCAAGATTGGGTCAGAAATACGGCTTCTAGAGTGTACACAAGGTTTTTCAAGTATTTGACCTAGTGACCTAGTTTTTAACCCCATGTGACCCATTTTCAAACTTGACCAAGATATAATTAAGACAAACATTTTGACAAAGTTGCATCAAGCTCGGGTCAAAAATATGGCCTCTAGAGTGTACACAAGGTTTTTCCAATATTTGACCTAGTGACCTAGTTTTTGACCCCAGATGACCCATTTTTGAACTTGACCGAGATTTCATTGAGACAAACAATTAAGATAAACATTCTGACAAAGTTGCATCAAGCTCAGGTCAAAAATATGGCCTCTAGAGTGTACACAAGGTTTTTCCAATATTTGACCTAGTGACCTAGTTTTTAACTTCATGTGACCCATTTTCGAACTTGATCAAGATATAATTAAGATAAACAATTTGACAAAGTTTCATCAAGATTGGGTAACAAATATGACCTCTAGAGTGTACACAAGTTTGTTCAAGTATTTGACCTAGTGACCTAGTTTTTGACCCCACATGACCCATTTTTGAACTTGACCGAGATTTCATTAAGACAAACATTCTGACAAAGTTTCATCAAGATCAGGTCAAAAATATGGCCTCTAGAGTGTACACACGGTTTTTCCAAAGTTTGACCTAGTGACCATGTTTTTAACACCATGTGACCCATTTTTGAACTTAACCAAGATATAATTAAGACAAACATTTTGACAAAGTTTCATCAAGATTGGGTCAGAAATACGGCTTCTAGAGTGTACACAAGGTTTTTCAAGTATTTGACCTAGTGACCTAGTTTTTAACCCCATGTGACCCATTTTCAAAATTGACCAAGATATAATTAAGACAAACATTCTGACAAAGTTGCATCAAGCTCGGGTCAAAAATATGGCCTTTAGAGTGTACACAAGGTTTTTCCAATATTTGACCTAGTGACCTAGTTTTTGACCCCACATGACCCATTTTCGAACTTGACCGAGATTTCATTGAGACAAACATTCTGACAAAGTTTCATGATGATTGCATCAGAAATGTGGCCTCTAGAGTGTACACAAGCAAAAGTTAACGGACGGACGGACGGACGGACGGACGACGGAAGACGGACAACACACCATCCCATAAGCTCTGCTGGCCCTTGGCCAGTAGAGCTAAAAATCACTGAAGAGTAGCATGTTGAATGTATAAAGCTATGAATTGTTCAAGAGAAATTGTTCACATCACAGTTTGGCACAAAATAGAAATTAGACAATTTTAATCTGCAACTCTCATAATCGAGAAAACCTGCAACTGACATCTGTGAAAGCAAAGCAGACAAATTTACTATCAATAGAGGTTTTCCAGTGGATAATAACTATAAAAGTAGTTTACCCTTTTTTGGCTGAGTTTGGCCATGGTCAGGAATGCGGGGATGTGATCAGATTTGGCAGCCAGGGCCTCCCGGAACCAATGTTCTGCTTCATCATATCTGCCCATGTTGGCATACACCTCACCTGAAATGGTTATCAACAAGTGCAATACACAAATAATACAATTCGTTCAAGTAAATGATGGGAAATGCCAACAAAAACGATGGTGAACATATAATGAAACTAGAAAATGTGTCCATGGGACACGGATTCTCTACTTAAACTTCAATGTAAATTAACGAAGTGCGAAAAGTAGGTATTTAATACTTTTGTTAGAAACATACTTTTGATATATAGATGCAAACAGGTGTGAAATTTGCAAGTTCTTCGGGCTCCAGTGTCTGTGAAATTACCTTTAATGTAAAACTAATGTAACACTATGCCTACTCCTTTTTCCGCTTGATTTAAAAAGTTAAGTGTAGTATAGCATCAGAGCACACCCATTTCCATTTAATGATCAAGGTCTCTGATCCATCGCAGTATTATTCATATATAGAAATAGAAGGCCTTTATGACATTGGACCTTTATATCTTATATCAACATTTCAACATACCAAACATATTGTAAATACTCTGGGGAGGGTAGTGGTCTGGGCGTCGCTTCAGGGCCTCCTTGAACACCACTATGGCCTCCTGCAACAATAGTCATGGAATTAGAATGTTCTGAACAATGACTACATTTAAAACAGTCTATTATATCATTTTAGAATTATTTTATTATTAGAATTTTGTGTTTCTGGGTTTGAAGAACCTCATTACTCAGTAAAATCTCAGTGTGTTCTGAGAATGCAATAAGCTTTAAATTAACTGGCTTCATTAGTCCAATTTTTATCACTGAACAATTCAGAATGCTATTATGACATCATATCATGCTATTATGATGCAACTCAGTGTGTTCTTTGAACTGAATGAAGTCTTTTAATTGCTGTGAGAAACCGATTAAGACTGTTTGTATCACTCATTGAGTAATGAGTTTCTTGAAACCATGGATCACAAAATTCTAAAAATAAAATAATTTAAAAAAAGTTTGTTTTTTTGACAGAGGTAATTAGAAGCTTAAAGGGATACAACAAGGCAAACTTGAAGTTTTCATCAGGTATTAAAAGTGTGTAATTTTAAGGATTATAGTCCCATTTGAGCCTCAAGATGAATCCCTCACTGACTCGGCATTATGTGTGGATTTTGAGTGATTCCGTGCGAGTGATTCTGTGTAGTGTAAAGAAAAGTCTATTTAAAGCAGATATAATGCTGCCACACTGGAATACCACGCCGTAGTACATGATACCCCACCCAGTCACTTTTTTCTGACACAACCAGATGTAGTATTACCCATTTTGCTTGTCAAGCAAGGATTACAAGTAACTACTACCATTTTTCAAGCCTCTGGTATGACAGGGCCAGGCATCTCGAACCCACAACATTGCGATTGCAGGTCAGACACTCTAAACACTACACTACCTCACTTCTGTCAGGCATTACAATTAGCATATTTATTTATTAATCTAGTATAATTATTACTTTAAAACTGCTTGCATATAATTAAATAAAGGTTCTGATTTTCCTCCATTTGAATTCTACCATAGGTTTAAATATATTATTGGGGCAAGGAAATCAACATTCAATAATATGCAACTAAAAAGGTGTTCCACAGAACACGTGTCGCCTGCCATGTGCTTGGTTACGTTGCAGGTTAAAGTTTTATGAAAAGGGACATAACTCTGCCAAAATGAAAGTCAAGAGTTATTGGACATGTTTAACAACATTCCTTGAAGTAAGATGAAGACGTGTGTGAAGTTTTATGAACATAGGTTTTCAAGTTATGACCAAGGTTATGATGCAGGTTAAAGTGTAACAGACGACGACGATGACGAACAAAGTGATCCCTAAGTGCCTGCCATGCTATGCAGGCAACACAAAACAATTGCCTTGAACTAGTCCTATAATTAATACTAATGATTGCAAAATTACAAGTACACAGAAAAAACAAGAAAAACTAACATGATCCCGCAAGTTTTAGAATCCACTTTGCCATGTGTCCCTTTACCTAGACCTTATTGTTGGCTGTTGTGCGAACTCAGATATCGAAAAGATCAACAAGACATGCCACCAATGAGTGTTTTGTTTGTATGGTGTTTTACGTCATTTTCAAGACATGTAAGGTTATATATGACGGTCGATTTTTTTGTGGTAGAGGCAGACCAGCCACTTTTCCTGTACAACCAATAAGTGTCAAAATTGTCACCAAAATTTGGCTCATTTGACCTTTGACCTCCAAGTGTGACCTTGACCTTGAGGTACAGACCCGATTCTTGCACATGACACACCTTCTAACTGTGGTTAACATGTGTGTGATGTTTCATGGAGATCGCTTGTGTTTTTTTCAAAGTTATGGCTGAAACATTATTGTTTCGACCGTAACTGTTTCGCACAGAATGGATGAACGGACAAACAAACAGATGGTGCAATTACTATGCGCCTCACTTCGGGGGCATAAAAAGGTCCCATCTTGACTAACCAAGCAAAGAGAATGTTTGCTGGACATAACAGTCAAACAAACATATCATTTTGGTGAGCGAATCAATCAGAACTTACAGTAAAGCAGCATTATCTGTATAGTATTTTCAGCAATGTCAGCCATTTTGGCTCATGCAACTGAATACCTGTATTTTGTGAAGGCATACTAAATTATTAAGAGTCTAGGTTACTAAGTTCCAGTGAAGTTTCATTAAGTTCCAATACATATTAATAATGAAATGTAATAAAGAAATGAAATAATGACATGTAATAATGAAATGCAATGATGTGTTAGTGTTAAAAACCTGCTAGGAGCTGTAAAGTATATAAAGAAATAGGATGAAAGTCTTGCGATATTTACACTAAGACAATGCTTCAAAATGAAGTTACCTCATTTCTCGTTTCATCACTGAGCAGCCTTCCAAGATTGTAAAGACAGGATATCTTGGTGTTGTCATGGAGACGAGGATCCTTTAATTTCATCGTGTCAAGATTGGCGCAATGACGATACACCTATAGATGACAATATAGATGTTAAAAGTTTACACAAACATTTTTTATTGAAACTATTAAAATGACTATATAGGTTTACCCCTTTTTACCGAAAAGTGAAAGTGAAAGACAAAGTGCCCAATATTAATTTTATCGGCACAATAGTTTTTGAACCTTATAGCTCTGTACAGCTTGTTGCCATAAATGTTTTCCCCAATCCCCCACTACCTGGCATTCGTTCAAATTCCCCAAGGAAAACTAAAGTTACTGATCGGAAATCAGTAATAGTGACCTTGAAATTGGACCAAATGACCTGAATAGCAATCCCAAGCTTCCTTTCCATGAGCCACACCTTTTGATAAAGTTTTGTTAAAGTTCCTGACGGGAAACAAACGTTATAATATTGATCGGTAAACAATTCCCATTTAAAGTAAAAGTGACCCCGATCTTGGACCAAATGACCCAAATAACAATCCCAAGCTTCCTTTCCATGAGCCATACCGTTTGGTAAAGTTTCGCTAAAATCCTTCAAAAGAAACAGAAGTAACTGATCGGAAACCAATTTTCTATTATAGTAACAGTGACCTTGACCTTGGATAAGATGACCCCAATGGCAATCCTAAACTTCCTTTTCATGAGCCACACCTTTTGGTAAAGTTTCGTTAAAATCTCCCATGGAAAACAGTGATCTTGACCCTAACCACATTGACCCCAAATGCAATCCCAAGCTTCCTTTTTTATAAACTTTAAGCCATCTACACACAAAGTTTCAGGCCAATAGGCTAAAGTTATTCTTTAATCATATATGGCATCATGACCAGTATACTAATGCTACTACTATTACTACTCTAACCTCACTAACTCATCTGACATGACAGATTAATTCAAGATAAAGTTATTCAATAACAAGCAAACTTTGTTAAAACTTGTCTTTTTCGCAAACAACCACCAAATTACCAAGTTTGTTCTGGAATTACGGTATGTACACGTTCAGTGAGACTACCTTATACATATAACAACAAGGCATTGATAAGAAATGACAATTTCACATACGTTTTGTATACGCTTCGCTTACTTCACTTATATTGGTGAGAATACATAACAGAAATAATTGTCATCTTGGTGTGATAACTCAATAAATGCATATATTAGCCTACTGCATTATACGGAAATGATAAATTAATATTAATTAAAAATACCAACCTTTTCTGCCTCTACTTTCTCTCCCAGCTCTGCCAGAAGTATACCCAGGTTTAGATGAGCCACTAAAATATATAACAATTTTCAATATTGACAACAAAATCAATTAACACAAATCGCTAACTATAATTCAAAACATTTGATGCTGTACCATAAATACAGTTTAAACTCTTAAGAAGATTTATATAGTTATGTAAACTGAACAAAAAAAGAAACGTCCGACTCTTTTTGCTGGTATTTCCATAGGCCAGTTTTTGAGGGCTTATAAAAGCTTAGAGTTTAATAAGTGAGTACTAAATATCCCATTAAACAGTTTCAAATTTGCCAAGCAATAATCTATTATGGATGATATGGAAATGTTAAAGGGAGGTAGCTTGATGACTGCCATCTACACAATCTGTGTTATGTTTTTTTGTGTGTTTTTTGGTAATGTGACTCTCACACTCTGCCGTGTAGGCCTACCGTGTGCCACCGTGCGCGAAAATGTCTGCGGACGGTGGAGAACGGCGAGGGCACACGGTGGTTCGTTATCAAAGCGGGCAACACGTTAATAGGGCGTTGGCGCTTATTTACACCCGGTGGGACCCGGCGAAAGTTTTGGGCATGTTCAAAACTTTGGCCGGCTGGCACCGGCCACAAGTAAGCGGCAAGAGGACGGTGTTGAACGGTATGAGGACGGTATGAATACGTTATGAAAACGGTCACACTGTATGAACACGTTCACAACACGCTCATAAACCGTTACAGAACGGTGATGAACGGGCAAAAAAAAATCCACCGTCTGCAACGGGTTGTAAGCGGGTTGTGAACGTGTCATGAACGTGTTGATACCGTGCCACCGTCTTCATAACGTATTCATACCGTCCTCATTACAGTGTTCATACCGGACTGCCAACGGGTGTTTCCAAAGCGGTACCGCCTGATTCTGACGGCGCCGCCTCCCTAACGCATGGGTAACATCCTGTTAACGCCTTGACGTTCCCATAACGTCCTATAACGGGTCCATAACGTGTCCTTACCTTCACAGTAGCGTCATATGAACGTGCCATTACCAACAAATTTACTTTTGTCACCGTGTGCCACCGTTTGTCACTAATTATTGGGTATATATAGAGGGGTTTCGTCAGATGAGCTTTACTTTTTCTTGTGTACATGGTCGTATGAGTCGGTGACCAACTGACCAACTGACCATGGATTGTCCTGACAGGGTCCGACTCATGTACATGTTGGCTATTGCCCAGCGTGAGCGTGATGAGTTGGACCTGGACGTCAATGACCACATTGTCAGGAGAAACCAGAGAAGGGCACGGAGAGGCCAACGCAAGAGATGCGCTTGGACGAGGGGGTGGGTGAGGCGTCGCCGTGAGTTTGGCATTTACGACCAGCTCATGGTTGAATTACGCAGAGAAGATCCGAAGGCTTTCAAGAACTTTCTGCGGATGCCCCCCGACATGTTCGATGAGATATTTGCCAGGATTGAACATCGTCTGACCAAGCAACACACCAGGTACCGGGAACCTCTCGAGCCTGGTCTCAAGTTGGCCGTGACACTTAGACACCTTGCTTCCGGGGCTAAGTACACAGACCTACAGTATAGTTGGAGGATCCCAAACAACTCCATCTCAATCTTCGTCAAAGAGGTCTGCAAGGCTATTTGCGACGAGTTCATGGATGAGGTCATGAAGCCACCATCAACAGAAGCTGAATGGCAAGCCATTGCAGATGGCTTCTTGACGAGGTGGAACTTCCCCAATTGTCTTGGAGCTCTGGACGGGAAACATGTCGGCGTCAAATGCCCCGCCAATTCAGGATCCCTGTATTATAACTACAAGGGATTCTATTCAGTCATATTGATGGCATTGGTCGACTCTGATTACAAATTCATCTGGGCGGATCTTGGTGGTAAGTACCTTAATTTATATCACAAGTATAACTTTGTACTGCTTTTATAAAATAATATAAATTTCAATGTTATTTATTACCCACCTGAGATGATTGATATATGATCAGGTAAATAAGAAGGTAATAATCAATTTAAATTGCTCATAATTAATTATTATTGTTGCATAATTATGTTTCTAATATTATTCTTTGTTGTTATGTATTTTCAGGCAAGGGCGCAGCATCCGATGCTCAAATCTACAATGCATCTGAGCTGAAACAGTGCTTCGAGGATGGCTCGCTGAACATACCGGACCCCACACCACTTCCAAATGACACTCAGGATGACCCTTTCTTCATAGTGGCTGACGACGCCTTCGTCCTGAAGCCCAATCTCATGAAACCTTATGGTGGGCGCGGCAGAGACAAAGAAGAGAGGATCTTCAATTATAGATTGTCTCGGGCAAGGCGAGTCGTTGAGAACGCGTTTGGCATACTTGCCAACCGTTTTCAGGTGCCCATGACAACCATGGGCCACGACCCCGCTACCGTCCGTCTCATCGTAACAACGTGCATGGTCCTGCACAACTTGATGAGGATCCGTTATCCACAAATGCAGAACCAACTGGTCAACCGGCATGGTGCCCATGCCAACCCTGCTGGTCAGTGGAGGGCGGCAAGAAACCTTGAGGACACCGTCAGACAGCCTGGTCCCAACATCGACAACAGAGAGGGGAAGAAGCAAAGAAACCTCCTTCGGCACTGGTGCAATTCGGAGGCGGGTGAAGTGCCATGGCAGGACAACATGATATGAATACATACAGGAGAGAAACCATACATGTGAAGTAAACTCCATGATTACCTGAGAACTTTCAGGAATACACTGTCATATCATATCATTATTTTATTGTATGTACAATAAATTGTTGTCAATATATTGTATGAACTTGAAAATATTGTTTCTGGTTGTTTTTATAATGAAAGGTTTGGGGGCCTATGACACTACTAATAAACTACTTTTAATAAATCAATGGTCCGGGGTAATAAGTTTACTATATATCTGTTTGTTTTTATAATCAAAGGTTTGGGGGCCTATGACACTAATTATGATAATAATAATAAACTGAAACAGAAGCCAATTTATATAAGATAACAATCATTTATTTTGACAAAATATAGCAAAGTATGAAATTACACTGGTTTAATCGCTAGGATCACTCAGTCTTTGAATATATAAAGTATGAAATTACAGTGGTTTAATCGGCAGGATCACTCAGTTCACTGAATAATGTCACAGGCAATAATATATGATGACACACTCCTGTGAATATAATGACTGAGAAATAATATATGACACATTGAAATTCACTCCTGTGAATATAATGACTGAGAAATAATATATGATACATTGAAATTCACTCCTGTGAATATAATGACTCAGAAATAATATATGACACATTGAAATTCACTCCTGTGAATATAATGACTGAGAAATAATATATGATACATTGAAATTCACTCCTGTGAATATAATGACTCAGAAATAATATGTCACACATTGAAATTCACTTACAATAATATATGACACATACGGTGTGGACTTCGCTCCTGTGAATGTAAAATTACACATACTTAATATTTATGTTCATGAGGTGTATCAATGGTGGATGTGTCCTTGGGTGTGTCATTGGGTGTGTCCTTGGATGTGTCCTTCTCCTGAGAACCATCCATTGCGTTCAGAAATCCGGAGGTGTCAAAGTTTGACCCAATGGTGGTATCCAGCTGGGAAGAAGACAGATTCAGCACACTGGTGGCCTGTTGCAAAATGTCACCAGTTGACGCGGATGCTCTCAGAGTTGAAACAGCGGGTGTCGGCGTCCGACGTAGCGGTTGAGACTGAGATGCCTGCACCTGATGATATTGTTGTTGTTGTTGTTGATTATAGGGTGTCGCCCATCCCTGCTGCACAAACTGGCCGTGCTGCTGCTGCTGTGGCCAACTTCCATACTGTTGATTAATGAAGTCTTGTGACTGGCTGCCCCAGACATCTGGCCGATGCCCAGGTGGCGGGGTCTTCCACAGGTGGGGTAAGGGCTGCTCACACGGGGAGGTTGGCCGGCTGCCGAGCCCAGTGCCGGAAAACGTTCCAGAACCTGTACCACTGAAAATACAAAAGGTAAGAACAAACATAAGTAATATTGTCAATGTAATAAATGTCAATAAATGTTAATTATTATTAAATTTTTAATTTCAGAGTACTTACCAGGCACCAGAGGAAAATCCAGAGGTGGTCGTCGCAGACGCAGAAGCGGCAGATGAGGGTCTGGTTGAAGGATGAGATGGAGGTTTCATTGCAGGCATGCTGGCAACAGATGCCTCATTAGACGAGGAGTCATCGGAGGAGTCCAGGAATGGCTCTAATGCTCTGTTAATTGCCATCCTGGCCTTCTTGAATACTGGCCGCGGCATCCGTACCAGAGTCATACGGATGTACTGAGCATATGCTGTGACATCAGTATGGGGCTCAGACATCGTCGCCTTCAAAGTAGCAATAACATCATCAGCCTCCTTTTTTTTCTTCTCCATACGTTGATTTTCCTCCTTGTCCTCTTTCTCTGTCTTCTCCTTTTCTTTCCTCTTCTTGGAAGATGGTCCGGTGGCATCAGACAAATTGTCAACATCAATTGCTTCAAGAGCAGCGGCCGCCTCCATCGCCTCCAAGTCACCTGCGTTCTCAGCAGCTACGTGCCTGAACTGTAAGTAAAAAATACAAACATGTTGATAAGTACAATGATAACAATATATAATAATTTATGAGCAATGTTGTTTATTACCTTCTTATTTAGCTGATCATATATCAATCATCTCAGGTGGGTAATAATAATAAAAATAATTAATTATGAGCAATGTAAATTATTATTATTACTTCCTTATCATGTCAGGTGGGTAATAATAATAATTTATGAACAAATGAATGAATATACTTACACTCCTGACAGGCTTGGAGCGATGGGTCACCAGACGATTAAAGAACTTCAGATTGTCCAATATCCACTGCTGGCGCTCAGTGAACATGGGTGAGCCATCCCCGGACTTTCTCTTATGCAGCTTGGTGTACTGGTCCCGTAGCCCTTCGAACCATTTACTGAGAAAACCATCTGAAAAGACAGAAAAAAACACAAGAAATTAGACAATATTAGACAATATCAACATAAACATTTTGTAATGTAATTATACAATTATTTCATTATACAATTTTTGCCATCTTAATTTATTATCAGTACTTACCACTCATCTCGATGTCGTAAGCCGGGTCATCATTGATCTCTTTTTCTTTCAAACCAAATCTGGTCTTCTTTTTTTGAGGGCAGCGATAGTCTGTTCTGATTGAATTCCATAAGAAGTCATTTTCCTGTTGCTGCATCCATTCTAAAATGTTCTCTTCAAGTAGATGGTCATCAATTCTGTACACCTGCCTAGGTGTCCCTTTCTTCTTGCGAGTACTTTTATTACCTGTAGATGTTTGTGCTGCAGCAGGAATTTGTAAATTTTCTTGTTCTTGTTCTTGATCCTGATCCTGATCCTGATCCTGAGCCTGAGCCTCAGCAGCAGTAGGCTGTTCTTCCTCAGAACTAGAGGAGGTAGGAACTTCTTCATCAACAGACACATCAGAGACAATAGAAGGAGGTTTCCTCTTGGCCCTCTTCTGTGGTGGTGCTGATACATCCGCTGCTTTGCTTCCACGGCGTCTGCCTGACCCTCCCCCCCTAGGCTTACCCTTCTTGAGTGGCATAATGCAGTAAATATGTGATCAAAAAATGAGGAGAAGTGTCGTGGAGTTTCCTTGAAGAAAAATGGAGAGCGGACTGACCGTTGCCGTTCAAATCGGGGTATTTATGGCAGTCGTGTCATGACGTCAGCAGTCCGGGGACTCGCTCACAGGACGCTCTGAGCATTGAGGGGACGCTAAGTGACTGGTAGGTGGCTGCTACAAACCCGGTGCACACGTTCGAGACCCGGTATGGGCCCGGTATGGAAACGGCCAAAATTTTCAACAAAAGTCAATCTGGGTGGTGAAGACGGTAGAAGCACGTTCAACACCCGGTATGCGCCCGGTGAGAACGGTCAGAAGATGGCAACGAAACGGTGAAAAGATTAATTTTATGAATTTTTTTTGCGGCCGGGGACAAGTTCGCTCAAAACCCAACGTTCTGGACTCTGTTTTTTTTTAATAGCCCGGCAGGTGGACGGTAGGCCTACACGGCAGAGTGTGAGAGCTCCATTAGGAACATACAGAGAATATTGTCTCGGACAAATTTCGGTAATTTTTGTAGATTTAGTTTATTTTTGTGGCCAAAATGCATGTTTTAAGAAAAAGGGAGCTAACATTTTTGTTCGGACTATTTTTGACGGTCTATCTAATTATTCTTAAAACATTATTAATTTTGTACTGTTTTGCTGTCTAGGCAATCAGCATCAACATCAGCGGAAGATTCTTTTTTTGTTCAGTATATACTGTCTATAATAAATCAGATAAAATACATTATCCTCATTTATTTGTAAATAGTTTACCTACCTATTTTCTTAACTAAATACTTATCTTTCATTTTGATCATTGTTCGCACATAATCATATTATGACCTTTGTCATTCATTAAGCTCAAGAAATTTGCGTTTAATATGAGAATATAATTTTTATTGCCATTTTTTGTACAAAGGTATAAAGGGCCAAAATAGGATTTAAATGCACCAATGTCCGATTGCCACTACATAGTTATACTGGGGATTCGATCTATCTACATTTCCCTCTTTATTATAATACTAGGGATGCAGGGTTTTCTGTAACTACTTACTAGAGAGATTTGGTCTGTAATTGACAGCTGTCTTATAGCTCTCCAGGGCCTCTTTGTATCTCTTCTGGTTCTGGAACAGGATGCCCCTGTAATTGTTTACATTATGTACTACTTACAATAATTGTGCTTTTGAGGTCATGCAAACAGACGGCAACTGGTGGGGCGGGCGGGAAATTTTATGTAAATAGCTACAAGATGAGGTCATGCCAACAGATGGCAACCGGTGGGGCGGGCGGTGAATTTTATGTAAATAGCCACAAGATGAGGTCATGCCAACAGATGGCAACTGGTGGGGCGGGCGGTGAATTTTATGTAACATAGCTATAAGACGAGGTCATGCCAACAGATGGCAACTGGTGGGGCATGCAGTGAATTTTATGTAAAATAGCTACAAGATGAGGTCATACCAACAGATGGCAACTGGTGGGGCAGGCGGGGAATTTTAAGTAACATAGCTACAAGATGAGATCATACCAACAGTTGGTAACTGGTGGGGCAGGCAGTAAATTTTATGTAACGTAGCTACACGATGAGGTCATGAAAACAGATGGCAACTGGTGGGGCAGGCGGTGAATGTTATGTAACATAGCTACAAGATGAGGTCATGCCAACAGATAGCAACTGGTGGGGCGGTCAGTGAATTTTATGTAAATAGCCACAAGATGAAGTCATGCCAACAGATGGCAACTGGTGGGGCGGGCGGTGAATTTTATGTAACATAGCTATAAGACGAGGTCGTGCCAACAGATGGCAACTGGTGGGGCAGGCGGTGAATTTTATGTAACATAGCTACAAGATGAGGTCATACCAACAGATGACAACTGGTGGGGAAGGCAGTGAATTTTATGTAACATAGCTACAAGATGAGAGGAATTGCATGGTAACCATATACGCCATAGTGAATTTTGTACTACCAGTAAGACTATCAAAAGAAATTATCGGAGTCAAACGAAAATAGATTGTAAAAAATTACTATCGACTGTCGCCAATTTTAGGTCAATTCGATTGTTTTTCGATTGTTAGAGACAATCGGCACATCATTTTTAATTTTTTTAATTTTCAAATTCAAATGAAGATTTCAAACCATTTTAAGCTAAATAACAATAATTAAGATGTACGCCAGTCAACATATTGGCTCCCAGAGTTGCAGAATTAATTTTATTTAACTCAACTGAATTTGAATATGGACAACAATTGTAAAACTGCATGCATCCTCCACAGTAACTTGTCTCTTGTCAATTAAAACAGAGCTAATGACTTACAAGTTGTAATGGACGTCGGACATGTTTGGCCGGTACTTCAGAGCATTCCTGTATGCGTTTTCTGCTTCAGTTATCCGCCCTTGGTTGTTGTAGATGTTGGCAAGGTTACCCCAGGCTGTAAAAATATGTTATATTTATTAACTCACTTGGATCAATTAAATACAGTTGAGTATGGACTACACTGTGTAATGAAAATACAAACAACCATCATATTTCGTCCCCGTATTTCCAGATGACTGGACACAAAAATTATATGACCTCGATTCTTGACCTTGACCCTAAATAAGGTGTGTGAAACATTGTCCATTTATGATACACTGATACATACCAACATCATGCTTCATTCCAATGAGGCCAGCAGCCTCGGTAGCTCAGTGGATAAGGCCTCAAGTTTTAGAGCTACAGACCTATGCCCGGCATGGGTTCGTTCCCTGGTGAGGTCTGATGGGTCTCCATCTCTGAGCTCGAGGTTGCTGTCACTATATAACCTTATAAGAATCTTTCATGGGTATCCGGTGAAGATTGGGAATAATTGTTTTTATCGGAACCAAAGGATATGCCAAAGTTCTGATTAAAACAGTTATCCTGAGGTTGGAATTTCCCTATCTGAACCAGACACCCATGACTGATTCTTTATCTTGCATATCAGTTTACATACTGCGCATTGACGTCATCAACTGCGACGTCATCAACTGCTAACATTTTGCATGTTAATTTACACAATGGCGTCATGCAACTGCCACGGTTGATATCAGCGCACGACTTTTATCATCCCCCGTGTGTAAGATCAGGCTTTCTTGCATAGGATAAGGCTATCCATGTTTTACATGGTGGATGGAAAGTCTTATCTTTATGGGTAAAGATAAAAGTCAGGCGCGATATGCAGGAAAACATGTAAAATGTTAGTAGCTGGCGGCATCAACCCACAACATGTCTTTGATATGCAAGAAAAAGAATCTATCATGAGTATTAAGTTCAGGTAGGGAATTCCAACCCTCGGTATAAGTGTTTTAATCGGTACCTCGGCAGAGACTCGGTTCCGATTAAAACACTTATACCTCAGGTTGAAATTCCCTATGCTCCGATAAAAACACTTATGCCTCGGGTTGGAATTCCCTATCTTCACCGGATACCCATGAAAGATTCTTATATTCCATGTAAAACGTGGATAACCTTATCCTGTATGCAAGAAAATATGTGTAAAAGCGGCGTAAAACCAATTTCATCTCATTTATATTTACATCCGTTAACACATCATAAGGTTATATTGGGACAGCATGCTGTTACATACAGAATATTATGTCAGTCCTTTTTACTATCAAGTTTATTAGGCGAGGCTTAGAAAATGAAGAATGGCGAGGCTCTCCCGAGCCATTCTTCGTTTTCGTGCCGAGCCTGATAAACTTGATAGTAAAAGGCACTGACATAATATTCTATTTATCATGTAGATTATCCACATTTCATGTATGAATTACTATTATTATCTATTTCGCAGAATGTTTTACTTATCGAGGACGCCGCCATGTTGTTGTTTTTTGCTTGTTTTATGACATCAGATAACGTTACGTCCTTGATGTCAGATAACGTTACGTATAATAAACGCCGAGGGATTCCGCATTGATGATTAGCTTTATTGGTCAGTGCCTAATAAAATTTATTAGGACACCCCTTTATTAGGCAGAAAAGTGCAAATCTGTATGATAAAATTTATCTACACCCTATGCATAAAGAAGCTTATTGAAGTACCTTTAATGATTTATTCGTTTAGTGATTAACAGCAGTTTTCAGATCAATTGAGGTTATGTATGACGGTGATTTTTTTTTGGTGGATCGAGGCAGACCACTAACTTATTCAGGGGTAGAACCAGTATTCTTGCATACCGGACAAGGATATCCGTCATTTTACCAGGGCTAGATATAGCCATCTCACCGTAGGGTCGAGATAAAATTCATGCGCGCCAACATCCGCTATGCAGGAAAACATGCAAAACTTTAGTAGCTGGCAGCATCAATGCACAACATGTCTCTGATATGAAAGAAAAAGAATCTATCGTGGGTATTCGGTTCAGACGGGGAATTCCAACCCTCTGTATAAGTGTTTTAATCGGAACCTCGGCAGAGTCTCGGTTCTGATAAAAACACTTCTACCTCGGGTTGGAATTCCCTATCTTCACCGGATACCCATGAAAGATTCTTACACTGTGGACCTCCCGCCATCCATAAAAATTGACATTTCCTCACTTACAAGTCGAGCTCGAACCCGCAGTGTGAGAGGCGAGAAGGTTTACACGAAGGTGCCTTGATATTGCTTTCAAATAGATGGTCATAAAAAGAGTGCCAACTGACCTAATATTAAAATTACTTTCCTAAAACATAAATCAAATATGTTTTAAATCACCGACATAATGTATAAGTGCACAAAGGGAAGAAGTTAATGTTGGGAGAGAACACTAAAATATTGGAAATCCAATTTGTGAGAAACGTTTTAAATTATTCAACAAATGACACTCTTCCCAACATCACAACTGTATGTATGTGCTTCAATAGATATAGGATCAGCACTATTTCATGATGAGAGCTACAGAAGGAAAGAGGGAATGAGGGAATGACTGTCCATTTTTTATAACACAGGCTCAGGGATCTGTTAACAGTCTAAATCAGCCAGAGTTCATTAGACACACATTAATGATTACTTATCTGCATTTAAAGGTTACAATTGGACACCATCTGGAAGTTCATAAAATGTGTCTGTCCTCACAAAAAACACTCTTATTTAAATATATTTACATACAACTGTTAGCAAAAACAAATAAAAGCTTATTTGCTATTCAAAATTATTTAGATAATGAATTTGGCAGATACCCTATTAACTAGGTATAGGCATACATGAATTGTTTGTGACCAATAAACATTTACTGTGCAACAGTGTTTTATAAATAAAATTTCTTAGTCAATAAAGAAAAACTTCCTAAAATGACATCTAAATCACCTCCAGTCATGTCAATCTGAACGCGGGTCCGCTGGTCTTCAGCTGGCAGTTTAAGAGATTACCCGCCTTTTTTCCAGACCCGTGGGAAACCATCATGCTCATCAATCAATCAATCAATCAATCCATACCAACCAACCAACCAAAACCAACCAATCAAAAATAAAGGAACATAAATAAATGTTCATACCTTTAGCTGGGTTCACCGCTATCCCCGCTGCATAGAGATTTTCCTCAGTGAACCAGTCCACATTTCTGGTCACAGTCTTGGCTCCATTGAGAACTATCAGAAACCCTATTGCTAACACGATGAATTGATGCGTATTGTTCGATTCACTTTCTAACTTTTTATAGAGTTTATATGCTCCATGACCAGCTAAGAGGCAAAAGCCCATGCTTGGAATGTATAAAACGCGCTCAGCAATAACAAATCCTACATAGAAAAATAAATTTGTTGCTGGAATAAATGGAAACACTAATAAAGCTATGGAAAGTATTAAAACATCGATAGAATGTGACGATGAAGAAAAAGTGTATTCTGTTAAATGTTCGCCTTTAAATGACGACTGCCTTTGCAGTGGAGAAGACTTGTGTTTATTCGCGGAATGTTTTGTGTTTGTTTGTATCACATGACTGGAATGTCCATTGCCATTCATAAACGGCTTTTGGTTGTCATTACCATGGAAATGTATAAAATATAACGTATAATATGCTAAATAAACTAAACTAGAATAGAACACTATGGTAATTAAGTTTCTATAATCCGTAAAACTCTCTACCAATGGAATGGCTGTCATCGACCAATCAAAACTAAGAATTCTCGGGCATAAAAGCAGCCACAAATTCAAGGCTGGTAGCAGTAAATATGTCAAGGTCCTGGTGACGTAACTGTCAGAATCTGAAGCTGGGTTGTCAGAGGGAGCGAACTCTGGCGGTTCATTTCCCATGAAGTAAATGCGAAATGAGACGAGACCTACACCCAGCAGACCTAGCAGAAACACGCCTTCCATTGCTTGTCTGTACTTCGGCTGAAAAAGAAACATGCTTTTTAGGTATTTAGCAAGATTTTCATATCTAACAGTCTATTAAACCATTTTTAGAATTATTTTATTATTAGAATTTTGTGTTTCTGGGTTTCAAGAACCACTCAATGTTCAGTAAAACCTAAGTGTGTTCTGAGAATGTAATGAGCTTTAAATTAACTGGTTTCATTGGTCCAATTTTTATCACTGAACCAATCAGAATGTTTCATTCATATTTTCATTTGGTTGCTTCTATCATGACATCACTTTCTGATATTATGACATCACACCCTGGTATTATGACATCACATCTTGCTATTATGACATCACGACACGCTATTCTGATGCAACTCAGTGTGTTCTTAGAACTGAATGAGCCTTTTAATTGCTGTGAGAAACAGATTAAGACTGTTTGTATCACTCATTGAGTAATGAGTTTCTTGAAACCATGAATCACAAAATTCTGAAAATAAAATAATTTAAAAATGATTTAATAAACTGTTATCTCTGATTTGTTTATTATAAATTTGTATATTATGTCTTTACTCATGTTGTGACAGTATGATACATAGTTACAAAAATAGTGTAGATACAGAATATCTTATGGAGGGGGCAGTGTGTGTTTGTGTGTAGGGGAGAGGAGGAGTGCTGGGTTGGGGAGACAGTGGGGTGGGGTCCTGGTGCATGCTCTCTTTTTTTTTTATCTGGATAAAAATGCATTCTTATTGGTGATTCTTACAGGCACAGTGATTCTCACAGGCACAATTTTTTTTCATTTTTATTATTATTTGCAATACAATTACATCATTGAAAACATGTTTTGTTTTAATATCTTTGTACAGTATAAAACAACTTTGCTGTCAGTGGTGGCCCAGTGAATTATTATGCTCGTTCAGCTCTGAATCCAGGGATCATGGGATTGATTCTTACTGGCCTCACTCAGGCACCTATGGATTACTTCAGTTCATAACATGGCTTCTAGGAGTGTAATAAAGCCATACACTAGTGCATTACAGATGCAAATGAGGGCCAAGTCACTGTTTGCATACAGTATAACATTTAAACCCAATTGTTGCATGGTATATCATACGATACGTTCAGACACGTACCTTAACTATTTATCATTATTTGAAATCTTACTTCATAAAACGCATGTTAGTAACGTTAAATTTGGTTTAAGATGTTGCATTATTTGTATGGCGAACGCATTTACACCCACATAACGTAGCGACATCATGTAAACGACAAAACAATGTCATGATTTCTCTTACAAATTGCTGCCAGACATAAGGTAAATTGACACACATTAAAGTGAAACTATCACGTCGTATGTGTGTTATTTGATTTAAATAGAATCTTACATTTGTGAATGTGTATTATTGACTTTAATAAACTCGTTAGATAAAAAGATAGGATACTAGGCACAGCCTCCTATCCTATCATTTTATCCAACTTGTTTATTAAAATCAATAATACTCAGTCACTCATGTAAGGTCCTCTATATGTCCTTTGGCAAAACACTTCCCTAAGCCTCGTCCGTCGGATGGGGATTCCCAAATTCCTTATCATGTTTCCTTTCTCTCTTTCTGGGGAAGCTTGAAATAACCTTAACAATGCATTGATGAGACTTAACCTGTAACCGCTAAGCTCAACTATAATAGCCTTTGCGTCCATTGTAATCCCAGATCAGCCTGCGATTTACAATGTCTGGCTGCTGATCAGTCATTTCCCCAAAACGCCCCTTTGTCACATAAATGGAATGGTCTTAATTCAAAGAAAGAACAGTCCATTATATATATGTAGCGGGTTAAGGGTTTAAATGCAGGTAACAATGCCCTTGTGATAGGTAGTATTTTTTATATGACAACATACATTAGACACCAACATACAAACGCACAGCTGTATACATACAGTTCTGTCATTTTAATAATGCTCAGATTGCAGGATTTCATAACTGTACCTGGGAGACAGTGAGCTGAGAACCATGCGCCAATGTGCCACATGTTACAGTTGTTTTTATTTCAGGGCCAATTAATTCTTGTGTGTGTTTTTTGTGACAAAATTATTGTTCAAAAACACCGAATCAAAATTTAACATATAAAAGTAATAGCTGTGAAGTGAAAATGACACGTTGCTTATCAAATTGATAAGATCTGTGTTACACTCTTGAAAACATGATGTCAAACATTTTGATATCACTGAAAGCACTTGATGAAGATGATATGAATAGCCATACAATGGTGTATGTTCTGATTTTTCGGCCATGACAAAATGTTTTCTAATTACAGATACAATCATTAAGCGGAGGAAATCAGATCAAACGAGGGTCATGATAAATAAATATCTGCCATTGGTAATCGTTTCCAAACAGATCCATTCAAATGTCCTGTAATTAGATTCGAGTATAAAGATTTGAGTACAATTTCATGGATTTGTCATTGAATAAAACATTAACTGAACTTTAACGGCAGGGTATAAAACGGCTACCAGATAGCAATCTAAATCTCTCAAAGGGGTTATATGTATATATACACAGAAGTTTGTAGTGGGTAAAACATTACCATTAAACGCATCAATAATAATAAAAATTTAAATGCACATCCAGGGCACTCATTTGGTCTTTTTTTGGTATGTATTTTCCCCCTTTATTTTCAAAATTCTACTCTGAAAAAAACCCGGAGAGGTGGGAGTGGGGATTGGATAATTTTCATTCCAATTATGAGAGGAAAACATTACTTTATCTTATATAAGGAAAAAAAAGGAACAACACTGATTTGTGTTTCTTAGACTAACTTATGTGCCCTGATATCTATAACAATTAAATAGATGGCTAGCATCTATATATAAGTTTACTGTCTTAACTGATATTAAATGATAATCACCCAGTTTCAACAAAAAAACAACAACACTTAAATTAAAAAGTATGCAGTTTCTAACAGAAGCATATGTACACTGCCTGTAGCCCCGGGCCGTCTATCTGAACACTAAATACCCCGTAGTCCAAATCAGGACCAGACATCTCGCAAGACTTCTTCTCTCCA
Source organism: Cyrtodaria siliqua (assembly GCA_037043455.1). Taxonomy (NCBI): domain Eukaryota; kingdom Metazoa; phylum Mollusca; class Bivalvia; order Adapedonta; family Hiatellidae; genus Cyrtodaria; species Cyrtodaria siliqua. The sequence goes on from JAWPHD010011112.1 coordinate 66,766, forward strand.
CGCGAGACTTCTCTCCAAGAAGTCGATAATGTTAGTCTGGAGCAAAGCTTCTTAATGCGTGAAATACAAAGTACACATCCATGTCGCATTTTATTTTTTATTCCCAGAATATGCAATCAGGTTTAAAGTCAAATTTAAATGATCTGGATTAATGATTATTGAACAGAATGTAACCTCTTTAATAATAATGACCTAATTCCATTTATGAACACACAGTGGGCTAAATTTAAACCCTCTCTTATGTATACATTCCTAGTTGGTGATTGAAACTTTCTAGAGGTTTCAATACTGAATTTATATTTTTATTTTCTTTACTGGTGATTAAATTAATTGCAATCATTGAAAAAGTCATTCATGTATAAAAGGCCCCTGATACACCCTGATACAGCCCCTGATGCAGCCATATTCTTGCTGACAAACACTGCCCCTATGTATAGGTTCATCAAACAAATTCTATACAAAGAAAGACAGAAAAAAACATGCTTTAGACATTGTTTGATGTGGGGAAAACATGTAATTATACAGAGCTAAAGACTCGACTAACAGTCTAACATACAAGCATACATAACAATTATATTAGGTGCATTCATTACAGACAAATTAGCTTAAATATATAATATACCATTTACAGACAAATTAGCTCAAATATATAATACACCATTTTGGTTGAGCGACGACAAGAAATGGAAGAGATATAGTCTATAGACCTGAAAACAAGGCTGACAGGGTAAATTTGATGAAAAATAAATAGCACATAACACATTTTATGGGCTATAAAATTATCACAGTTTGGGTTTTGCAAACCTGTAGATAATACTATAAGGTAGCTCTTACTCAAATTTGGTTGATTAAGGACAAGAAATTCATATAATATCGAAATTTTAATACTTAATTCTTACTTATGTGACAATGTCTGGGGATATTTTTTATAAACATTGATTTTATTGCAAGGTCTTTCAGCATGTTAGAAACAGATTGTTTTAAATGCACAAAACAAACGTCTTTAAAGGTGTTTTCTTTTTCTGCCCCTTATTTATTTATCTGGCAAATTGCTTTTCATGGTTAACTTTGGAAAATACGCAGAAAAAAAGGTTTAAATAATACTCTAATACACCCATATTGTGAGTCTTGAAACAAGAACTAGCGCTGAAGGTGATGAATACCCCTGCAGGGGCGTTCCTGTGGCTAATTTAGGTATACGCACCATTGAGTTCTGGATTCACAAATGTGCCTAACCCCACTATACTTTCAGTTTTTATTGCATTTTTTGCATTTTTAGCCTTTTTTATTTGTTTGCTTCTTTAATAGCTGTACGCATGTGCGTCAGTGCATATGCCCAGGTACGCCCCTTCCCTGCTTAAATTCTAAGTCAAACAAAGGGCCATAATTCTGTAATAAATTAGGCAATCAACAATGGGTGATGTAGGGGGACAGAAGGTCTTCAGTTGTTATGTGTATATGAAATTTGGGAACAACCCATTCAAAACTGTTTGTGGAATGCAAGTAATGAAACTGTGTAACAGGACAAAAGATGCGATGCAATGGGACAAAAATGTGCGCGACGTTAGGGACAGCACGATTCCTATATAGGCCCCACTTTACTTTGTGAAAGCGAGGGTATAATAATAAAATATATGATAAAACTAATACACGTGACCTCGAAAGGTGCACCATTGTTGACATTGTACAATGACGTAACTCGAAAACATTTATAGTTATAGTCGAGGAAGAGAAATATTTCGTTGCACTATTTTTTGTATAATAAGTGTAAATTTTAGAGGCTTGTGAAATTTTTATTTTTCAACTAAATCCAAATACGTGATATAATACACAATAAACAATGTTTTGTTTCTTAAGTAACAGAATATTGTGTTTATTACTCCGATACACCCCCTGCGAAACTCTGTTCTTATACTCAAGAACAGTTCATGAACAGTTCTAGAACATTAAGAACAGTTCCTGAACTGTTCTTGATTCATTGTTCTAGAACATATGTTCTTAATATGTTCTTGAACAATTTCAAGAACTATTGAAGAACATTTCAAGAACTTTAATTTTTCATAAGATATTCTTGAAAGGTTCTTGAACAAGTTTAGAACAGTTCAAGAACCTTTAAATAGAGAAAATGTTCCGAAAATGTTCTTGAACAATTTCAAGAGCAAATCAAGAACAGTTTAGGAACTTCAGGAGTTCCTGAACTGTTCTCAATTTGTTCTTGAACAATTTGAAGAACAAATGAAGAACAGTTCAGGAACTTCAAGGGTTCTTAAACCGTTCTTAATTAGCTCTTAACTCTAAGTGTTCTTAAACGTTAAGCGTTAAGTACTAATTAAGAACAGTTTAAACCCTTGAAGTTCCTAAACAGTTCTTCATTTGTTCTTGAAATTGTTTAAGAACAGTTTTAGAGTATCTTCTCTATTTAAAGTTCTTTCAATGTTCTTTAAAATGTGAACTAAATTCCTTTAAATAGGAAATGTAATTAAGATGTGCTTAAAATATCTACAAATGTGTTATCTTAATAGGAATGTCGCTACAAATCGATTACATCTGTGCAAATGTAAATATACATTAAATTAGTAAGCAAGTCACAATATTAACCACCTAATAAACTATTGTGATCTTCCATTATTTATTATTTTCCAGCGTTTGAAAAAGGCATTATTTTTGTAATGCTGACAGGCACAGGTATTATAATGAAATATGAAATTTCTTTATTTTAAGTAGCTTGAACACACCCCAAGTATACATAGATGGCTTTTGCTGGGACATGAAAACAATTATCCATAAACATGGTATAAAAAGACATTTATTTTGTAGCACTTAAGTTTTGTGTTGATTAAATTAAAGTTCAAAAGTCACAAAACAATATAATTTTATTACACTATTTCCAGAACAGGTTTTTCCATAACAAACTGAATTTTTATGAATGTTGTTTAACGGCTCATCAACACAGTATAGATTATAAGAAAAATTACAGTTCTTGAAATGCTCTTCAAAAGTTCTTGAAAATGTTCAATGTTCAAGAACATATTAAGAACATGTCCTAGAACAATGAATCAAGAACAGTTCAGAAACTGTTCTTAATGTTCTAGAAATGTTCATGAACTGTTCTTGAGTATAAGAACAGAGTTTCGCAGGTGTTCATCTTCATTAATTAAACAAATATACTACTATTAACAAATATATGATCATTATTGCATGAACAGTTTAATATAATAACATTATCTGCAGTTTAAAAGCCCATGTCTTCATTTATATTTGCAAAGAAAGTAGGTAAAGAATATATGACACCTGAGTGTGATTCTGACAAAATTGCAAATAAAATGCAAATGCCATTCTTTTGAGTTTTTGGCGGTAAAATGGCAGTCCAACTGAAGATTGTGCTTGCATCATTTAATGATTAAATGTAAGTGTTTTGTGATAATACTTAAATTACTTATTGTGTCAGAACATCTTCTATATTTAATAGTTGTATTTGAAAGATGAAATTTCTAAATGTAGTCTTTAGAAACAGTATTTTAAAATGAAACCCCTATTGTCATGTGTTTTCGCGGATTGACTTGCTTTTTTTGTTGCTGACAGAAAAATTGTATTCAGCACTGCAGATATTATTTCATTTCAGTATCATTTGTAACATTTCAACAAGTATGACCAGGCATTCTGAAGGTTCAATTAATGAATTGTTCTTTAACTGTTATGTAGGTTAAATTAGTGGCCAAGGGAGTTCTGGAACTGTGCAGGAACTGTTCTGGATAGATTGTTCAAGAACGATTCTTGAACTGTGTTTCATCTGTTCTTGAGCAGTTCTAGAACGGTGCATGAACGTTAAATGAGACAAAATTTCTAGAACTTATGTTCAAGAACAGTTCTAGAACTATCTTACTGGAACTGTTCAAGAACAGTTCCAGTACAGATCATTCTGGAACAGTTCTAGAGCAGTTCCAGGGCCATCCTTAAAATAGTGTTTGTTTGCTGTGCTCCGACGTTGTTTTTTTTTTAGCCTTTTCAGAATTTTCTAAAATATTATTCGTAAAGAAATATTAATGAGGTTATCCACAGACTGCATTATCATCGAGATAGGAAATTATGATTTGTAAAAATGCTTAACCAGGACCACAGCAAAAAAAAAAGAAAAAAGAAAAAAAAAAGACCTACCTACCTACCCACTTAAAAAATTCAGGGTCGGAGCACAGCAAACAAATATTTTTTTAAGGATGGCCCAGTACAGATAGTTCTAGAACTGTGCTTCATCTGTTCTTGAGCAGTTCTAGAACTGTGCATGAACGTTAAATGAGACAAAATTCTAGAAGTTATGTTCAAGAACAGTTCCAGTACAGATCGTTCTATAACAGTTCTAGAACAGTTCCAGTACAGATAGTTCAAGAACTGTTCTTGAACATAAATTCTAGAACTTTTCTTGAACTTAAGTTCTAGAACTGTTCTTGAACATAAGTTCTAGAAAATTTGTCTCATTTAACGTTCACGTACTGCTCTAGAACTGTACCAGAACAGATTAGGTACAATTCAAGAACAGTTCTTGAACAATCTATCCAGAACAGTTCAAGAATTGTTCATGCACAGTTCTAGAAAATTTCGCAGGGGACAGGACCACCCACTTTACATCCCGATCCGACAGACAAGGCTAAGGGAAAGAACACACCGATGAAGCTCAGTGGTGCCAGTAAGGCTTGAACCTGGGTCCTCTGGTTTCAGATCCACTGTGCTGTCCACTGGACCATGCCAGCCCCTTAGAGTAACAAAAAACATAAATCAGTTGGTCAAATGATCAATAACGATAATTTTACCAAAAACAGCAAGTCAGTTCAGTGCTAAAAACAAGATATCGTTACAGCTAGGGCACAAACATTCTAGATTCAGATAAATTCTTTAACAATCTATCAATTTGACCATTCAACTATTACATAGGACGAGTAACTAAAGACATTTTTTTTCCTGCCCTGTGTTAGAACCAATGGATGCACCCAATGAGAATGCTTTGCGCAAATGACGTTTATTAGTGAACATAAGTTAAAAGAAACATTTTCACAATAATAAACTTCCATAGTGTGTGTGTTATTATACGAGAGATTTTCTTAGACAATTAAAGGTCAAAAGCACTAGCATACTGCCACAAAGAATAACAATCCATTACATTCCAGACGAGAGATGTCTTATAAACATGTTTAATTAAGTGTATGTAGAAAGATAATTTTGTATTTACTCAAGCTCGATCCATCATGTTAAATACTTAAGCTCAAGTTATCATGATTCTTGAGCTTTGCACTTTCTTTCATTGCCCTTTATCATTGTAAAGTTTCATTCAAGTCCCATAAGTAGTTTTCAAGTTATGCGCCAGACAAGAAATTTAAGTATAAATTTACAAAGGGCAACAACTCTAATTTTACCTAAAGGTAATTATACAATTTTCAATAGAATTGGTTGATTTTTGTTCATGGCTCATCAACGCAGTATAAGTTATATTGGGCCGCCCCAGGAAGGATACATAGGAATCGGGATACCTGCCCTGCACTTAGGTATAAATAAATTCCTATGGTTCTTTAACATGCTCAGAGTATAAACTCTGATACATATATGGGACTGCCAGGTTAACGTCCCAATCCAACGGGATGAGGTTAAGGGAAAGTGTCTTGCCCATTTACACACCAACAAAACTCAGAGGTGACAGTGAGGCTTGGACCCGGACCCTCAACTTCATCATAATATCCACCGGACCGTGCCACAATTTTCAAAATGTATAACTGAACTTTTACTGGGTTTATTGCACATATTATTGCAGCAGGTAATTTCTTTTTTTTTAAACAAGCCAGACGCAACTTTCCATTTTTAGTCACCCTACATTGATAGGATATCGCTATCTCTCAAATGCCCAATTCACTGATAACCTTGATCAAAACCTGAAGTTTTTATCTTGTCATGAAATCCTCTCTTCCCTCATGTTTACATTATGATTTATTTATTTTCTAGCTAATCACACAGTAATTCGAACAGAAAGGATAAATTCAAAACAAATATTGTTTTGTGATAAACTCTGGCTTATTCAATACATTTCCCATACTGAAATCTTGATAAAACTGTATTAAAATCTGTAATTTTCAACTGAATGACATTTGGTTTTAATGGTTGTACTTATCAAGAATCTAATCTAAACTATTTTTATCAAACGATTAAGCAAGTACATAATTATAAACACAAACAGCTTCTGTTCTAGCTGGCCCCTAGCTGGCCCCTAGCTGGCCCCATCAATAAACAGTTTTGAACAACTCAGAAACATCATTCACCTGAATTCCCATTCTCTTACAACGACCACCCCCTACTTCTTTGGTTAGATTTTTTTCAGTAAAAACTTATAATTAGTAATAATCAATCACAGCTAGAGCATGCACACTTTTCATGAAGTTACTGATGCACACATTTCATAAAGTTACTGGAAGCAGTACCAAGTACCCAATTAGGTAATCACCCAGCACTGAACATCAGTCGGGAAATCAGCTGCGGCGGGGAATTGAACCCGAACCGCTGGCGTGACAGTCCAACCTGCTAACCATTACACCACTGACTCCCTTTGCCTGCCGTATTACTTGGTAGTGATGTTGCGCAAAAACGTTAATGGGGTTTTACCCTTATAGTTTTCTGGTACATTAAGTGGTGTAGGCAACAACTGCAGTAATTTTTACCTGCCCTTGCATCTTGCACAAAATTACTTGCTAGTGATGTAGCACAACTGTGATATCTTCTGATAAATATTATTATTAATGAGTGGGTGTTTATACTAGTATTGTATAATAACGAGAGACACGACACAGAGTTATGTTAAATAATGTTTACAATAGGAACTTTGTTTCTCCTGGCATTTGAGTAATTGTTGGTGAGCATCTTTTGGCACTTGTGGTTCAAGTAAAGCTGAGTTTGTTGGTATTTTATCCCGAAGTCTTCTGCTGAAGAACAATTGTGCTGGAGAGTTAGTCATAACCTGAGTCACAACCTGTGACTGGCGTATTTCTGTATTCTATAAGCGTGATGCTTTCGTCTGCCATTTTCATATGCCTTTTTAAGCAATATCTTCACCATTTGAATCGATCGTTCTGCCATGACGTTGCTTTGACAGTGTGTCAGGCTACTTGTGGTTATTTTGAAGTTATTGTTTTTTGCAAAGTGTTTGAACTCTCTGCTATTAAACGGCATATTGTCTGCAATAATTTCCTCAGGAATGCCATGCACAGCAAATATTGCTAACAGCATCATTTGTACTGATTTGGTGTTTTTCCCATTTAGTTTTCTAATTTCCACAAATTTACTGAAATAGTTCACACATAATACATATAGTCTTTGTTTCTGTACTCAAATATGTCGACACCTGTTTTCTGAAATGTTTTTTGTGGTATTTCGTGCTGCTTCAGGGGCAATGATTTTGATTTTACCTTTTATACTAAGCTTGTCGCACATGTGGAACAGGATTTTTCAATATCATGTTTCATTCCTGGCTAATACATCGACTCACAGGTTCTAGCTTTTGTTTTACCATTCCCATGTGACCTTCATGTAGTAGGGTCAGCATTTTACATCTCATTTCTTCTGAAATTCCAGTATGGTCGCAGTGTTAGTGGAAGGCTTTTCATATGATGAGTCCATCCTTCGTTGACAGTTTTATGCAGTAGCATGAGCGTTTCGTCATTTGCAGTGGCTGTCCTAATTTGATTCCTTTGGGTGATTTTGCATGAATGAGTGTCAGAACTGTGACATTCAGTTCCTCAGCGTTTTCCATTGTTTCCAGATCCGTCTCATGTAGATATGCACGTGACAGTGTATCAGGTCATGCCTCAGTCCTACTTCACGATTTAAGCGAGTACACGTGTTGCATTTCTTTCTGTAAGCAGGATGTGCTGGTTTGCAATGTTTCCCACCACACTTATTGCAGCTCACCATAGGCTGCTGCTTATTTGTGTGCACATAGCTAGTGGGGCGATGCTGCTGTTTGTTCGGCACAAAATATATTTTTGCCATTTTTTTAGCTTGCTTTTGGTGTAAAGTATCTACAACAGCTTTTGAGGGGTAGGCTAGGGCAAGAGATATAAAACGTATATATATTTAGCTTGTAAACTGTTCTTTCTATCTACGGTAATACATATGGATTTTAAATTGGGAAATAAATGAAAAAAGTAAATGCAGATACTAGATGGTATTTAAAACATTATAGCACTTTATGACATTGTATTAAATTGGAAACTAAAAGACAATTATCCAGACAGGGTGCGTTTTGAAGTAAAAAAATGTATCAATATAGATACTGTCAATGCAAACTATCAGCTATCAGTAAAGGTCTTTAACGTCAAATTGAATGGCAAATAATCATTACACGAATGTGACCCAGACAAAAGTAATACCCTTATTAAGGCAAACCACTTGTTCTGTACCCCAAGTACTCTCGTTATCTCTTGCACGTAATTGGCCAACCTTGACTGAAACTCACAAAGTACACTAATTATCCAGTTATACTGCTATGATTGCACTCGAGATTAAGAATACCCAGTGTTCCATGCTGTGAAATTTCAACGATATGCCCTTTATAAATGTGTGATGTATTAGGTTTAATGGTTTAATTAGACACCCATACATTTTATTCTCAGCTTACTCTAGCCAAAATGTGATGAATTTTCAACCATAAATGATTAATGGGCATTAAAAATGGCATGAATCCATAATTAAACAGATATATTCTGCAGATGCATTATAAATTTGCAGATCATGACAGCCTGCTGGATTCATTAAAAAACTAGAATTGTCACTGAAGGTGATGAATACCCCGCTTGTTTGATATAGCCGATGCGGATGGGCAAAATTAAGACTAATAAATGTCTAAAATATTGGTCATCCGTTGTTATGTGTAAATGAAGTTTGGGAGCAACCCATTCAAAACTGTTTGAGGAATGCAAGCAATAAAAATGTGTTACACGAGTGTAACGCGACGGGACAAAAATGTGTTAAGCAACAGGATAAAAATGTACGCAATGGGACGCGACATGACGTTACAGACAACGGATTCCTATATAGACCCCACTTCACTTTGGAGGCCCCGGGTTCAATCCTCCGTGGTGCCACTGAATTCCGTCGGTGTGTTCTTGGGCAAGACACTTTACCTTAGCCTCGTCCGTCGGATGGGGACGTAAACCGGGCGGTCCCGTGTATCGGTCTATCCTCCGAGCACGTTAAAGAACCATAGGAATCTATTCGATAATAAGAGTAGGGCAGGTTCCCGGATTCCTATGTATCCTTCCCCTCTCTCTGGGGCGGCTCTAAATAACCTATACTGTGTTGATGAGCCGTTAAACAACATTCAATTCTTGTAAAAGAGGGGCATAATAAAATATTGCAGCAGTTTTATATTGTGCTACATCAATACCAGATGGGTATGATTTGACAAGCATCTATACAAAGGGCAGTGGGCCCAGCCTTTTTTCAAGTCCCAAACAATGGTTTTGATCTTCTTGCATAATTGGATTGGTTGGTTAAATGGTGTTTTACATCATTTTCAGCACATTTTAGGCGATATATGATGGTTTATTCGTGCCAGAGGCAGACCACTCACTCACTTTTTGCTGGGTAGAACCAGTACTGCATACCTCTCTCCATCCGTAAGAATTGACACTTTCTCACTTACAAGTCTAGCTCCCAGTGGGATTCAAACTCGCAGCGGTGAGAGGCAAGAAGTTTGAAATGCAGAGTCTTTACCATCCCAGCCACGGAGTGCTTCATACTAGAAACAGGGAAATGTTTAATTTCTTGTATTACATGGAATTTGAGAGAACATAATATCGCTAAATTCTCCAACTTACAGGGTCCGTTTATGCACTCTACCTCAAACAAAGACAGTCTCCTATATGCAGCTATGACATTGTTTTAATATTTTTAATTAGTTGTTAGAATGGAACATCAGTTTAAAAAAGATGAATAACATTCCAGTTTGTTTTGCATGTCTTAACGGTTAACAGCAGTGATGTAATGACATCGCGAGAGGTTATGATTGGTAATATATTGAATTGGACTTTATAGTCGCACCAGCAGATTTTCCAGCTTCCATTTGTGGAGGAAGACCACAGGCGCACATCCGGACAATTGTCGTGCACGGGCGAGCACGTGGGTAGAACCACCGATAGCCTGTATGCCAGCTGGATAGCTTTATCTTCATTAACCAATCTCTTCACACAATGTTAGACTATACTATAACAAGAAATGTCACTGTAAGTGACAAACGCCCCTGAAGTGACCTTTGATCTCTAAGTGTGACCTTGACCTTGGAGCCACGGACCTGGATTTTGTGCGCAACATGTCTTGTTGTGGTCAGCATTTGTGCCAAGTTATTTGAAAATCCGTCCAGGAATGCCAGAGTTATTGACCGGACAAGATTTGACCTTTGACCCCTAAGTGTGACCTTGACCTTAGAGCCACAGACCTGGATTTTGTGTGTGACACGTCGTCTTTTTGTGGTGAGCACTTGTACCAAGTTATTTGAAAATCCGTCCAGGAATGCCAGAGTTATTGACCGGACACGATTTGACCTTTGACCTCTAAGTGTGACTTAGACCTTAGAGCCACGGACCTGGATTGTGCGCGCGACATGTCGTCTTGTTGTGGTGAGCACTTATTAATCGGACATGAAAGCACTTTATTTTGACCTTTGACCTCTATGTGTGACCTTGACCTCTGACCGGACACGACTGTATGGACGAACGAACGAACAAACAAACGAACGAACGAACAAACAAACGAACGAACGAATGGACTGACGGACGGACAGTGCGACTTCTATATTCTACTATATGCCCCCGAACAAGAACCTGCATTACCGATCTCTCAGATGAACCAAGGCCGCTCAGTTTACTTTATTATATAATAATATATATATGTGTATACCTTTGACAGCACGTGTGTATATTATGCTAAACAATTTAATAGGACAGAAACATAAACTTTTCAAATCAAACCCATGACACATACATATTAACCAGTTTAACAGGATATAAACATTAATTTTTCAAACCAAACCATGATGGCATTGGCACATACATATTAACCAATTTAACAGGATATAAACATTAATTTTTCAAACCAAACCCATGGCACTGACACATACATATTAACCAATTTAACAGGATATAAACATTAATTTTTCAAACCAAACCCATGGCATTGGCACATACATATTAACCAATTTAACAGGATATAAACATTAATTTTTCAAACCAAACCCATGGCACTGACACATACATATTAACCAATTTAACAGGATATAAACATTAATTTTTCAAACCAAACCCATGGCATTGGCACATACATATTAACCAATTTAACAGGATATAAACATTAATTTTTCAAACCAAACCCATGGCACTGACACATACATATTAACCAATTTAACAGGATATAAACATTAATTTTTCAAACCAAACCCATGGCATTGGCACATACATATTAACCAATTTAACAGGATATAAACATTAATTTTTCAAACCAAACCCATGGCATTGGCACATACATATTAACCAATTTAACAGGATATAAACATTATTTTTTCAAACCAAACCCATGGCATTGATACATTCTATTTTAACAACTTATTTTCAGTAAAGCAAATAGCCAGTATTAATTTATGAAGGAGAAATCTTCACAATGAAATATTATTTATTAACAAATAAGGATTTTTGTTTTCTCTGTGTACGGTATTCTATTTTGTTGGCTTCCCGGTCATGGTCCATTACCAATAGACATGTATATAAGAAATTAATTGTTATTTTTAGCCGGACAGGGACATAATAAGCCATTTTGTCAATATTACCAAACTATTGCTATTATCCGAGCATTCAATGAAGATCAAAGTTTGAACAAATATATCATTACAAACATGAAATGACGATGATCTGATGTAAAGTTCTTCTGCACAACCCGTTTATACAAGTTTCATAAGCTATCTCTTTTCAATGCACTTTAATACAGTCTTCTGTTGAAATCATGAACTTCAAATATTTAAATGCTTTCAAAGGCGTGAAATGTTTTATCACAGAGGAAAGGAAGCTCCAAAACGTTATTTAGTTAATATTAAGGGTAAACAAGCCACAATGCAGCACGGAAAAGACACAACACCTTACCATATTGCTTTGCGGCTAAGTTCTAAACAAATTTGCACAGGTGAAATCATAAATTAATTTGCATAGCACTGTCGCCGCATGGAACACACAATTTGTACTTCATGCAACTAGTGAATCAATCCATCATAAATTCATAAAGTTTTCAATTTCAAAGCCATACAGTTTGAATTGCAGTAATATTTTATAGTAAATTAGTCCGTCATAAATTCATAAAGTTTCAATTTAAGTGGTAATATTTTACAATGCTAGTAAAACCATCACAGCAGGAGTGAATCTAGTGGGGCGAACATGGTGTGAGCACCCTCCCTAAAACTCCACGACCAATTTTAACCTTATAGACTGCTTGCCTGTTTCTAGAGGAACACTTGCCAGGTCTACCATAGTTCTCAATGGATTTAAATTAAGACTAAAATCTTCTGAAAATGCACCTGAGAATTCATCAAATCTAGGTTGACTGGTTGGTTGAATGAAGTTTTAGTCATTTTTGGCACATTTTAGGCTATATAGCGTCACTTAGAGGTAAAAGGTGATTTTTTCGTGGTGGAGGCAGACCACCAACTTTTTCCTGGGTAAAATTAGTACTGCACAACTCCTGCCATTCATAGAATAGACACTTTTTTGCTTAATAGTCAAGCCCCCAGTGGAATTCAAACCTGCAACAGTGACAGGCGAGATGATTTCAAACGCAGCATCTTTACCATCCCGACCATGGATGTGCTTATGCTGTGTAGCATCATGCTACATGTAATTGTAGATAATGGTATTCACGGCTTTCACTAGGCACTCAAGATTTCACACGCCCTTTTAACTCAAATCCTGGATCTGCACATGCACACTGCTGTAAAATTACACCATTCAAATTTGTGTGAGTTGGTGTTATCAAGCAATGCTCTTTAATGTTTGAAGCACCTACAGGTTTGAAGCACTTACAGAAAGCAGAAGTTTAATCCAAACTAGCACGTTCCTTAAGTCCTAAAGTGATACTCAAAGTTGTAAATTAAAGCAAAAACAAATAAACCCACAGAAAAAAACCAACCTACAATAGGATCAAAAACTTGAAAATCCATATGAATTCAAATTTATCCGTTCTCTTTACTTTACTTTTTTGAGAAACAAGTGTGTGGCCTACAGCAAACCATTATTCTGTGCGGGTGTTTTTAACATACCGAGGCAGAGTGTCCGTGCGCACGTGGGAGGATGTGGGTTCAATCCTCCGCCAAAGTCTACATAAAAATGGTACTAGTAGCTCCCTTGCTTGATGTTACAGGAATGACAGGCCCTATGTCAGTATAATGTGACTTTGTGGGGTATCATGTCATGTGTCTGTTGCGTGGTCTATTGCATGGTATTCCAGTAGTTTGAATTTGAGCATTGACCTCACTGCTGCAATGATTTCATTTGTGTGTTTTTATTATGGAACTCATTACATACCAAATTTGAATAAAATGTTTTTAATATGATCATAGAAAATCAAATTTATTATACAATTGTAGGATAATTTGAATTCTGACGCCTGTAACAGAATATCAAGGACATAACAATGATGATAACGTGCAGGCTTTTAGCTATGCTAAGGCAAACCAAGGCTGCTGTCTCAGTAGAATTTTGGGACTTTACATATAGACAACTTCAGTATCAAAAAACAAGAGGACAATGACCTTGAAGCTCAACTGATAGTTTTTTCATAGCCAGATCAGGTATCCTGTGAAGTTTCATAAAAATGTGTCAAGTAGTTTCAGAGGAGCATTCGCTACAAGTTTTTACTATATAACTCTATATTTAATGTTGAATAAAAACAATTTTCAACAAGGACCAATATCATGTCATGCTGATCATTTTAGAAAAAGTCCCATATCAATATCAAGAAGTAGTCGCTACAAATTTGTTTTTTAAAAATATATTTTTAGCCATGGCAGCCACCTTGAATTTCCGGCTGACCTGAAATTTTGCTAGGATCAACTAGATATCAAGAGCAATATTCCTCTGAAGTTTCAGGAAAATCCGTCAAGTAGTTTCAGAGGAGTAGTCGCTACACGCTTTTACTACATAACTCTATGTAAACAAAGATGGCCGTGGCGGCCATGTTTAATGTTGAATCGAAATGATTTTCAACAACGACCAACCTCATATCATACTGATCATTTTGAATTTCCAGCGGACCTGAAATTTTGCTAGGATCAACTAGATATCAAGAGCAACATTCCTCTGAAGTTTCATGAAAATTCATCAAGTAGTTTCAGAGGAATGAATGAATGAATGGTGTTTTACGGCACGTCGACACATAAACAGGTCATATTGCGCGCAAAAAAATATAAAAAAAGAAGTATTAATTAAAAATTAATGTAAATATATAAAGATAAAACTATCAAAAAAAAATAAGGGATGATAAGGTGTAATATAAACTATGTATGTAAATCAATAAATGCCCGGCAACGGGTATATAAACAAGTAAATATATATAAGAACACATTACAATGATTTATATAGTCTGATCTCTTTCAGGAAATCTAAAACAAGACTAAAATCTACAGTATCAAATAACTCTTTCATAGTATTAACATTGTAGTACCTTTGACGCATAGGATCAAAGTCTACACATTCCAATAAGATGTGTTTGACCGTTAACGGTGCAAAGCAGGGTATACATTCCGGTAATTGCTCACCTTGTAATAAATATGAATGAGTATAACGTGTATGCCCTATCCTGCACCGGGCTAGGACAACTTCCTCTCGACGAATGGGTCTACTAGAAGAACGCCATTCTCCGAGTAACGGTTTAATTGGATGGAGTTTATTGTTAACTGACAAATCCCATGCGGCTTGCCAAGAGTTACGAATATATGTATTAATACAACTTTTAAAATCAGTATAAGGTAATTTGGTATGTGTTACATGTAAATCTAATGCTGCCTTAGCAGCACTATCAGCTCTATCATTACCAGGTATTCCTACATGGCTTGGAAGCCAGCAGAAAATAATAACATTATCAATTATAAGAGAATTGTACTTTTCTAAAAGTTGAAGCACAACTGGGTTATCATGTTTCATATTACCCAGTGCTTGAAGAGATGAAAGGGAATCAGAAAATATTACAAAATGGTCATCATCAGATTCCTGAATATAATTTAAGGCAAGTTCAATTGCCTTAAGTTCAGCTGAAAAGATAGAGGCCTTATCAGGCAGGCGGCTCTTTATGCTGTGTTTGTGAACAACAGCTGCTGCAGCTACCTTATCTCCATCTTTAGAGCCATCTGTGTAGATATGCTGAAAGTTACTGTATTTCGATTTAATTTCATTAAATTTGCTTTGAAAGACAGTAGGGTCTGTACTGGATTTGTTATTATTACAAAGATCAAAAATAATTGTTGGAGTTTCCAAAGTCCACGGTGGAATTTGTGGTACTTTGTACTTGGCAATCAAATTTGGTTTCAGAGGAGTAGTCGCTACAAGCTTTTACTATATAACTCCATGTAAACAAAGACGGCAGCCATGTTTAATGTTGAAACGAAATGATTTTCCACAATGACCAACCTCATATCAAGCTGATCATTTTAGAAAAAGTCCCATATCAATATCATTTATAGTTTTCAGGAAGTAGTCGCTACAAATTTGTTTTTTACACTCTATTTTAAGCCGTGGCGGCCATCTTCAATTTCTGGCCGTTCTGAAATTTTACTAGGATCAACTAGACATCAAAGAGCAACATTCCTGTGAAGTTTCATGAAAATCTGTCAAGTTAGTTTCAGAGGAGTAGTCGCTACAAATTTTTATTGTAAAACTCCATGTAGATGGCCATGTTTAATGTCAAATCAAAATGATTTTCGACAAGGATCAACATCATGTCATGCTGATCATTTTAAAAAAAAGTCCCATATCAATATCACTCACAGTTTTCAAGAAGTAGTCGCTACAAACTTGTTTTTTAAATATCTATTTCTATATCTTGTATTTCTGAATTTCCGGCTGACCTGAAATTTTGCTAGGATCAAGAGCAACATTCTTGTGAAGTTTCATGAAAATCCATCAAGTAGTTTCAGAGGAGTAATCGCTACAATTTTTCATTATATAACTCTATGTAAACACAGATGGCAGCTGGCGGCCTTGTTTAATGTTGAATTAAAATCATTTTCGACAAGGATCTACATCATGTCATGCTAATCATTTTAGAAAAGTCCCATATAAATATCACTTATAGTTTTCAAGAAGTAGTCGCTACAAACTTGTTTTTTAACAAGAGGTCAATGACCTTGAAGCTCTACTGATTGATTTTGATTTCAGGAAGTAGTCGCTACAAACTTGTTTTTTGAAAATTTATTTTTAGCCGTGGCGGCCATCTTGAATTTCCGGCCGACCTGAAATTTTGCTAGAATCAATTAGACATCAAGAGCAACATTCCTGTGAAGTTTCATGAAAATCCGTCAAGTAGTTTCAGAGAAGTAGTCGCGACAACCTTTTAGTATATAACTCTATGTAAACAAAGATGGCCGCTGGCAGCCATGTTTAATGTCGAATCAAAATGATTTTTGACAAGGACCATATCACTTAGAGTTTTCAAGAAGTAGTCGCTACAAACTTGTCTTTTAAAAACCTATTTTTAGATCTGGCAGACATCTTGGATTTCACATCAACATGAATTTTTGCTAGGATCAACAAGACTTCATGGGCAACATTTCTGTAAAGTTTCATGAAAATCCATTCAGTAGTTTCAGAGGAGTAGTCGCTACAAAAAAAAGTTTACGGACAGGCAGACGGACCAACATTGGCGGTTTATGGGGTAAATGTTTTATGAGCTAAATTTACGTCTATGATTATGAGTTACGCAAACGCATAAACCCGTTGTACCAAAAAATACCAAGAAATTAGCTCATAAGTATCAAGTCCATTCATACATTAGTTTTAGCTGTCTACCCCTAGGAGCTAAAAAAAAAAAGTTTATCTAGAACGATTTATTACCCCATAAACCATGTTCTGACATATTTCTACAGAAGGCTTAGGAGCTTAAGCTCATAAGTCAAATTAGCCCTGAAAGCCTGCTGGGACCAACAAATTAGCTCATAAACCTCATGTTTTGGAGCGGACGGACAGACAGACGGAGGGACGGACAGACGGACGACAGATGCCGCACCACGGCATAAGCTCTGCTGATCTCTGATCAGTCGAGCTAAAAATCTATTGTTAGCCGTGGCGGATATCTTGAATTTCCTGCTGACCTGAAATTTTGCTAGGATCAATTAAACATCAAGAACAACATTCCTGTAAAGTTTCATAAAAAATCCATCCAGTAGTTTCAGAGGAGTAGTCGCTACAAGTTTTTACTATATAACTTTATGTAAACAAAGATGGCCACTGTCAGCCATGTTTAACGTCAGATCGAAATGTGTATGCCACCGGACCTCCGTATAGAGGGATTTGTCTCGGTTAAATTTTAGAGCTGACTACGGGCCTCAGACTTGGCAATTAATGGACACTCATAGCACCATCTTACTGAAGTATCAAACTTTAAAACCTGATAATTTTAGCTTATAACTCTATGCTAATGGCAATATCTGTATTGTGAAACTGTATTGTATTTTAGATTGTGTTAATAAGTCCAGACTTGAAAGTATGCGCAGTGTTGTTTGTTTTTTAAGTCACACAATTTACTTCAGTGTTTTTTTTATGCCTAATTTGGGGCCGTTTTCACAATGCCAAAAAGTATACCTTTTTTCACAATTATATCCAAAAAATTCACAATCTGAAGAAAAAAAAAAAAAAAAAAAAAGCTGGTGTCAAAACTAGTCTGTATTTACCAAAAACAAAACTTAAAACCAAGGGATATTAAACTGTGAAAATAAAAGTGAAAAAAGTTTCTTTTTCTTTTGTTATAATATTTCACAATTTTCACAATTTCTAGATAAATGCCGCTATTTTTCACAATGGCACAAGCACAGGCTGCATTTACAAAACATAAAAAAAACACTGTACTTTTCCATACTTACCTGTATACTACAAAGCAGCACCCTTGAATCCTGATTCAGCTAATTTCTTCAACAGATCATGCGCAACTATCATCATTATATAATCTATTTAGGATTTACAGTGAACGCATGCGCAACTTATAATTTAATGAACGAATCTATTCACAGAAATCAATCATAATGAATTGTTAGTGAGGGGATTGCCCAGTCAATTAATTGTTAACATATAATCTTCTGAAAGATATAATTAAAATTGACATTCCTGTACTCAATTACACACTTTAATAAACAAGTGGGGCGATGACCGGATTGCAATTTTCAACATTTTAATGAAAATTCTAAGTAAAACGGGGGGATAATTCAGGTAAAATATAAGACAGAGTTATGTTTCTTGTCATATAACATTGTGCAATGATATTGAACATGATTGTGTGCCAACTTTCAAAGCTTTCCAACAATTCATTTTTGAGAAATGAGGAAAAACAAAAACTTTAATAAAAACTTTAATAAAAACGTCAGAATGCGTAGACGGACGGACGGACGGACAGACAGAAATTGCTAAACTATAACCCTGGATTTGCTAAGCAATCTGACTAATAAAACTGTTACATACAGAAGGTGACTTCCACCTGGTGAATTATATTATTATGATTAATTTTTATTTGTATATCAGTTATTTATTTATAAAAATGTATTAAAAGATAATTAAGGATAATCTCTTTTCAGTGGAGTGGGCATGGCTATATATGGCAGTGGAGTGGGCATGGCTATATATGGCAGTGGAGTGGGCATGGCTATATATGGCAGTGGAGTGGGCATGGCTACATATGGCAGTGGAGTGGGCATGGCTATATATGGCAGTGGAGTGGGCATGGCTATATATGGCAGTGGAGTGGGCATGGCTATATATGGCAGTGGAGTGGGCATGGCTATATATGGCAGTGGAGTGGGCATAGCTATATATGGCAGTGGAGTGGGCATGGCTATATATGGCAGTGGAGTGGGCATGGCTATATATGGCAGTGGAGTGGGCATGGCTATATATGGCAGTGGAGTGGGCATGGCTATATATGGCAGTGGAGTGGGCATGGCTATATATGGCAGTGGAGTGGGCATGGCTATATATGGGATTCAGGACTACCCTTGTTAATCAGCAACACCTTTAGCCGAACATAATATTGGAAAGCTAATAACGCGAAATTAGGTTAAATTAACCGACAGTGCTAGCTTTTGCCTATCAAATTGATAATATTATTAGAAAACTTTGGCAGACTGTGGCGGAGTCATCAAAATTATAAAGAAATTCAAAATAAAAACTTTTACAGTCCACACTTTATTGTATTCTCTGGTGACTATCAGGGCGGAGGGACTATAATCCTTAGAATAACACACACATCTTGCTGGACAGTGGCTATAAGGGAGTAAAGATTCACTTCAAAATAAGTGGGTCTCAAAGGATTTCACGTTAACATTAAATGTTTGGGACCTTTTTCATGCTTTCTTGCATTAAAGGTAAAAATACAAAATTCAAAGTTGATTTAACAAGGAAACTTAAGTGTTAAATATTTTTAATGTATTTCTTTTTATAACAGTTTTGAATATGTGATTTATGAAAAAATGTCCTTACCTGTGTATAAAACTGCAGAATTTGACTTATTTTCATTTTATTATGCACAAACAGGTCATAGGCAGCACACACGCCCAGCACCGTCACGCCCTGCTCCTTGGTAAGCATACTCGCCGCCGTAAACGCGGCTGTTCCTCCAAAATACAAATATTTCCATGACCTTGACCCTTCACCTCCTGGTTCATGAGAGGTGTCTCTTAACTGCACATATTCCATGTAACTCAAAACGGCCAGTATGAAAAACAAGCAAGCTCCTACGTCAGCACGACCAACAAGCCCAGAAACAGACTCCGTGTGGACTGGATGCGAGGCGAAAATCAGACCGGAAACCAACGTGGAAAAGGTCTGCTTTAGGAATATGCGCGAGAGTTTTGTGAACATGGCCGTGACAATGGCGTGAAGAAGCACATTGCCGAGATGGTACCCCCAG